>VWZS01006289.1:692374-909236 GCA_013397075.1 Rhabdornis inornatus | reverse complement strand
AAAGGGGGTTTTCTAAAGCTTATAACTCTCCTCCCCGGTTTATGAAAGCAGAGCAGCAGCAGGCAAAGTTCTCTCTCCTCATTCCTCATAGCCATCAGGAGGGTATCCCTCACCACAATGAAAAGCCAGAGGACTGAGACGGACAGAAACCTGCACCGTCTTATTCCTTTGTCAACCTTCTCCTCCTTCCTTCCTTCCTTAGATGTAATACTAATCAAATGGACAAACCGTGGGGTTTGAGGTCTCTGTGCTGTTAGAGCATTACATACATGATGGCCCTGCTTGGGAGTAGATTTGATTTGAATGTCTCCTGTGTATTCACCTGCAGTGATTTCAGGGACCTGGGACTGAGCTGATCCCCATGCGCAATCCCAGAATCATTATCATCTCCTTTGAGACCCTTACAGACAGTTTTTTCTAGGTTGCCTTTGATTCAATATATACATATTTCAATTTTATTCACATAATGATTGCTTTAGAGAGGTTCTTAGAAGCAGCAGAAAAGGCTTTTTAAAAGTAGTTCATGTTTGCCCTGAGAAGGTTCCTATTTGATCTGAGGGGAAAAAAAAGCCCTGAAGAACTGAGTTGTGTTTTACTCAGGAAATTCTTTCAGGGAGATCACAGAGACCACACAGCAGTGTCCAGTGTGCAAAGAAAAATGAGATGCTGTAAAGCTGATGTGTTTAAACAGCAGTGTGGGAGCATCTCAGTACAGGGATTCCCTGGACAGCAGCCTTGGGATCACCTTTGGACCTCAGAAAAATTATTGTCAAAATCTTAATGCAACAGCAGGGCCACAAGCACACCCTGACCGTGTTCAGGTGGGGAACCCCAGCATGGGAGAGCAACTCATTAGGTAATGACATGGAAAAGTCTAAAGTTTTAGGGGACACCTGCCCAAGTCCCTTGCAGGCAAGACCAGAGTGACTCCACAGGTTTCTCTATCATCTGTCCTTGCCTCCTTCAATCTCTTCTTCCCACCATGGCTCCCTGGCAGTGGTGGCCTTATGTACTCCATGGGAGCTGCCTGATCTCCTGTGTGGGATGAAGTCACCTGGTACTGCTTCCTGGCATGAAGGTCACTTTTTGGCCCCATCTCTCTTCCTAGGACCCAAAGCCCATCTGCCCCAGACAGGGAGCATACTGATCCAGGCTTTTAGGAAAGAGATGTTCATCAGTTTCTAACATGGTTTGCAACCTGGCTTTGGAAACCACCACCATGGCTGATAACCAACAAGGTCCCCTGGTATTATGACAATTGGTTTCTTACTAAAAAATATCTTTAATAAAATTAACTTAAGAGGAAACACTACCCACGTTTTGAAATATTTTGCAAGTGAAAGCACCCTGCCATCTGGCAGGGAGGGAGACAGCGAGATTTTGTGGGATTAGATGCAAAGCTCAGAACACTGAGAAGAGCTGCTCATAGCTGGTTCTTCCCCATGCTCTCACAGGAGGAAGAGCAGGCAAGAAGTGACACCTTGTTTAAACTGCCTGTATTTGTCCAGCGTCTCACACAACTCCAGTGAAACCAGGTCCAGTTTGGAGAGAAAAAAGGACCTGCAAGCTTAAGGGGCTCTCACAAGAGCTCACTGTTACCTGTGCATGAGGATGTGGATGATATGTGCCCATCCAGCTGAGCATCCTTGTCATCCCAGGCACTCAGTGCTGCCAGAGAGAGATTTTGATTTCACACAGCAGCACACCTGCAAAGGGGGAAAAAGAAGCAGAGATGATGGATTTCTCTTCTGTTTGCACCAGCTATGCCTTTGCTCTCCCCACAAAACCCTCTACTGAAATACCCTCTAGATACAGGTGCAACCCAATAGATGCATAGCTTTGCTGCTCTGCCCTGCCTCAAGTATTGCACAAAATGAATTTAGTGTTCTTAGGGGTGGAATTGCAAAATTTAGCTCAAACTGACTTGAAGCAGGTAAATCTCTTGTTCCTAAAAGAAGATGAGGCTATCCTGCTGCGTGTCTAAAACGTGTTCAGCTTCTCCAATTGCTTTAGGTGACTCAGTAAAGCCTGAATGAGAAGAAAAACAAACTAAACAAAAAACAGCCTGGATCAATTTTTACTCATCCAGTTGGACTTTCTGTGGAACACTGTAAATTTGAGGAGCATATTGAACAGGGGACCTATTGGCATTAGTATTAAAGCAACACACTGAAGACAGCTGCTGTGTGTGCAGCTCATGTACCAAACTCAGCAACCACTCTGCCTTGGCTTATTTCCTCAGAGGAATAAATGAGAGTTAGAGGTAGGCAGTATTTTAAAAAGTAACGAACACTTTTGATTAAGGACTTTGGCTTCAGGTTTGCACTGTGCAGTAAAGTTCAAGGCTGAAGAGCTCAAATCTGTGCTTTGAAAAACTTTAAAAAAAACCTAAACCAATTGTATTCACCCTGACCAGAGATACACTTGGCTCTTAAATGAATGTGCTTCAGTAGGTCCCTTGAGGCTGGAAGCATTTGCACAACCATTGCCTGGTCCTGCTCTGGGTCAAGGAACCCTGCAGCTGAGGACACCAACAATGCTGTTTTATTTAACTGATATTGATAATAAATTCATAAACGGCAATTATTGCCAAGTAGAGCAAAATAAGGAGCTCATGGCCAAACCAAAGCCTTGGCTAGCTTTGTAGAAAGGCTTAATCAGGCAACTGTAAATGGGAAAACATGGATAAAAGTGCAGATTGCTGATCTGGAAACAAAAATAAGTGGCAGCTGACAAATGCCTCATTCTTTGGGTCAGACTCAAATTATTGATGTGAAATGAAACATATGGGTTCCCATGAATAGACTAGAGAACAAAAAAACCAAACCAAATATTTGGATTTGTGGTATGACTTTGCTCCTCGCTTTTACACGAGAAAATTCTAAATACATGCAGACAGTTAAATGGAAATAATTTTCCTCATCAAATGGCTTCAGCTTCCCTCAGCTTTGCACTGACCGGAGAAACTGAGGAAGCCAACACCAGCCATCAGCATTTCATCCTTCACTGAGCAGGTGGTCTGGATCTTGCATGGGTCCTGCAGAAAGCTCCAGCCCAGATCCTCGGTGTGCCCTGTTTTCCCCAGACCCTTATTTGTATCAGGACAGTGGGAGGTGGGTGTGCTGGCTGAGCTGCTGTGCACAGCTGGGGCTGCCAAGGGTGGGGATGATGCACTCCTGCCCGGCAAGGGGTCTGTGAGCATCCCAGCAAAGGAAAATGCTGCAGAAGCAATGAAGGGCAAACTGAAAGGAAATCAAAATGGAAATCATGCAGCCAGTGAAGCCCTCTACCTTCCTACCATTTCTTGGAAATCAAGTCAGAGATGATGCTGTCTGCTGCAGAAAAGAAAGAGACTCTTCTTTCTAACCCACCCTCAGATGGATACAAGCTGCTTATTAGCAGTAGACCCCCACCTTCCAACAAGGATGCCCTTCTCTTGGCCCTCCTTCCGTACTGCTCCCTCCCTCTGCCCTGCAAATCCCACATTCCTGTGCTGAGCTATCCTGGATCCATCTTTCTGGTTCAGGTGTTGCAAAATGTGTGGGCTCAAGGTGCAAAGAAATGCAATGACAGTTCAGGTCAGGTATTGATGGATGTGTTGTGACACAAAGACTATGATCCCACAGACATTTCCATCCACAGATTCCCATCAAGGCCAAGTTTCTCCAGCCTTCCCAGCCAGCCCTCCAAGCTGTGAGGCTTCAGTCCTCTGTTACCTTCTTCATTTTGGACCAGCAATGAGATCCCTTTAGTGTTATAAGGAAGCAGGCAACCTCTTCCCACAAGGATTCCACTGAAATGAGGGGTCAGGACTCAGGCCATCAGAAGAGATCTGAGATTTCCCAAAAGAAAAGCTGATATTTCCCTCAGCTGCATGCTGCTCAATGCTACCCAGGGACTGCAGTCTCAGTTACAGTCCATGACTTTCATTATTTCAGTCTTTGGTTAGAATTTAATGTTGTCCACATAAGGCTTGGGCTGTACAGCCTTTACAGCATTCTCCTCTACCCTCTGCTGGGTCTTACCCACCTAAGCAAATGGGAAGGGAAGGAGGCATTCCTGGAATGATGCTAAACAGAAATTACAGAGTTAACTTGGCTCCTCCATTCAGTGAAACCAAATTGGATTTGCCAAGCTAGCAGCCCCTCTCCTGCCTTCCCTGGCTGGTATCAATCTAATTAAATACTCTTTCTCCCATGCAGCTTTTTTCTTCTCAGTTCAACTTACTGGAATAGCAGAAAAAACAGGCTCTGAAGGATTGGATTCAGGGTCAGCTGGCAGAATTCATCATAAACTGCCAAAGCAGCATCAGCACAGAGGCATCGGAGCAAAAACCTCAACACACAGCTGGGACGGACCATGACAACGTATCTGCTTTTCCATGCAGGCTTTCCAAACATGGACACTTGGAACCTGCTTGTAATAAATCCCTAGGACAGCTGATGTAGGGGTATCAAAGGAAGAGCAGCTTTCTAATTGGGAAGAGACTCTATCTGCAAGAGCCTCTTCAGTTTGCTGTGGGATACAGCATAAGAAATTAGGTCCTGTAACAACAGATTCCTCATTAATGACACCATCTTCTCTGCAGAGACCCACAGATTGTTTTCTCTCAAAAATACAGGGTCTCACTCTTCAGCTTCTTGATGCTGATGAACATCATTGCTGTCACAGCGATTTCTCTTTGATACTTGGCATGGAGAGAATTTGCACCACCAGGACACTCACAGCCCCTGCCCCTGGTTCCAGTCCCAGCAAGTGCCTCATCCTGGGGGCCACCTTGTCCCTGGCTGCTCATTGAGAACTGACAACTTTGTCCTGGATTCAAAGGAAAAAGGAGTTTTATCAGGAGCTCAGCCATTGCCCTGCACCAGCCTTTCTCCATCAGCTGGGATTTCTCCTCTCCTCACCACATGTGATCCTGGAAAATCTCACAATCTCGAGGGTCACTTGGATGCAGACCCCCATTACGCTGCTTTCTAGCAACTTGCCATTAGCTTTTACACTATTTGATTTGTTTCCCTGCCCTGCAGATCACCCTGAGGCCTCACTTCTGCATTTCTTCACCCATTCAGATGTCTGTTCCCTGGGTCTCTGAATACACAAACTCTATATAGCTCTGGAAAACTGCCCTCCAGAGCTGGAGAAATCTCAGTTTCAGGAAGGGAAAAGAAGACTTCCATGTCCAATGATAAGAGAAGCATTTTAAGCTGCCAGTCACTGGCAGTGCCTGCTGAAACAAGGCGCCATCATGGCCTGAAGAACTCCAAGAGCACTCTCTGTTTGGTGAAGCTTATTGCTCTCAACTAAAAACGAGCACATCCCTCTCTGCCCCCTGGGGAAGACACCCCAGCTGCTGTGAAGTCCTGCCCTGCCTGTGGTCAGGAGGCTTTGGAAATATTGGACACTAGTGGAGGATGGCTCAGGTGGCTCCAAAGGCACTTGTGGTGCTGGCAGGAGGGCCCTGTTGGGAGGAGGCATGAGGAGCTGCAGGAGGATGTAGGAGATGAGTAGGAAAGCTGTGAAGGTGCCTGGCAGATCTTCCTATGATCCCTTATTTCTGGAATGCGGAGCTCCAACATTAGAAGGAAAGAGAAGGTTGGCACCGTGTGTTTATGTTGCAATTTTCATCCACCCCATTTTCTTAGGATGGGGAAAGACTGCTCTGCTTTCCAGGCCTGATCAGCAGAAGACAGGCATTAAATGATAATCTGATACTTAACCTGTGCTATTCGTTACTCTTCTGGCTCATGGCTCCAGGAGAAGCAAGAACAGTGTTTCTACCTGAAACCTTACCCATGCTTCAGTACAAGCGGAGGATAATCTCCAGAGGTGGGATTCAGGCACAACCCACTCAGTATTCGCATCCCTGGGCACAGGGAAAGCAGCACAGCTCTTATGAATTTCAAGCAGGACCAGAGCCTTCTGCTATTTCCCAAAAATTATTCTCTGTACTTTTTTTTGTTTGCAATAGGAAAAAGAAATCATCTCCACATTAATCAATTAATAAGCAGTGGTGGCGAGAGCTCATGCTGGTGGCAGCTCTCAGCTAAGTGTGGTGGGTTGCACAGATTTGTGACTAATGGGCCACATTAATTCCCAAATGGTCTCAGCCTGGATGGCTGTCTCTGGCAGAGGGGGAAGATTTAGGATGATTGCAATTCCCATCTTAGGAAGCAGCTATTTACTGTTGTTACTGCACGTCAGAGAATACTTTAAAAAGCTCAGAATGTATCATTCAGATTTTAACCTCCTTTAGCAGGGAGTGGGAAGTAGGTCCTGCAGCTGTGGTAGAGAGCTGTCTGAGTTCAACGCTGAAGCCACAGCCCTTCTCCAGCACCTCTCAGAGGGGGAGGTGCTCCTACTATATACATCAGAGGTGAAATTCCTTGACAGCAAAACCTGAAAAACAGATTTAAGAGCAGAAAAGAGCAGAGCAGCTCCCTCCAAGACAGCTTTTTGCCCCCTTTTCCTAAAGGTGGATCAGATAGGTGCAGCTCTGAACCGAGATGCTCATGGTAAGACCCCTTCCAGGGCAGCATTTCTAACTGTGTGACCAGGGCTGCTGGTCCTTCCCTCTTGTTTGCTCATACAGAATGTACGCATGCTTATTTGCATGGGGGGAAGCAGAGAGCCTTGCTGTCACCTCAGATGCTGCCATCCCTTTGCTGTCACCCCTAAATATGGTGAAGGCAACTGCTCTCTTTTCTGACTGCAGTCAAGGCCCAGGGACCAAGCCATGATGTCACACGTAACCCCAGCTGGAGCCTCTGAGCCCTTTCTGTGCAACCAGACTGGGCAGCACAGCATTGTGGAGATGCCCTCAGCTGCAAGGGGAATGCCAGCAGCATGCCTGGGCGGGCAGGCCACCTCTTCTGCCATGCCAAACTCTGCTTCCACTGCTGCCAGCACAGCTGGAGGTGCTCAGGCAGCACCAGTGTGTGACAGGAAGGAACACAGAGCATTGGTGGTACTCAAAGATATTATGGATGCCCTGGGAGAACAAGTTAGCAACCTTGTCCATCAGTGGTACCTCTAGTGGTATTTCTCCTAGGACCAGTCTCCCAGGAACTCCACTAGCAGCCCCCCAAAGCAGCTGAATGTGGCTTCTGGGCTCTGCCCCTCACCCTCCCACAGGAGGCTACCCACAGAGCAGCTCAGGCAGCAGGAAGGAAACGAGACAGGAAAGTTCTGTCAGCTTTGCACCTGCTTAGAGTGCCTGCAGCTCATGGAAATGCAGCATGTTCCCTGCTCTGCAAGGATCCCCCCAAACCTCCTGACTTGGCTTGGCACCAGGGGACAGTGGTTGTTCCTTTCCTGAAACACACTGGCACTTACCTGTGGCCTCTATGAGCTCAAGATACTGAAAATAAAAGTCATGATTTCTTAAATGCAGAAGAGGTACAAGAGGGGTGCTCTGGATACAACATGAATTCTTTTCAGTCAGGCTGATAGTGCTGGGCGTGCCAGGCAGAAAGAAAGTAAAGCAATGAAAACCATCACTCCTCCCCACCCCCAAAGCCACACACACAAAAAGCCAAACCCCGGGTCTTCAAGAGCTCCCACTAGCACTCCCTTAAAGTTGTTTCTCTGCCACTCAGCCTGCCCACAACACACTGATGGCTGGAATAAAGACTGGAATGGCTTTCCATAACCAATATGGAAAAACACTGATGTCTAATGAAATCCTTATACTCCAGCAAACAAATGTTACAGCATTAAAGCTTTTCTTCTTCTTAACAGCACAAACACTTGCTTTGTCTACAGCATTTGAGACATCTCTTTCTTTGGTTTACTGATACCAGGGTGATGAGCACACACTACTGCTGTAGTTTCTTACAGCAGGACCAGAACAGTATCTCAGATGACTGATGAGAAGAACATCAAGCAAAAGTAAGAAATCCTCAGCAACGAACTGCTCTGGAAGTTAGAGACTATTTTAAATTTTTGTCTTAATACCACAATCCTTGCTGTTAATTTTCTTAAAATTCACAAAACCAATAATTAGAGCAACCCTTCTTGCATACTTACGCTTTTCAGACAGTTGTCTTTTCTGTCCTATAGAATAAAAATTGCAGTTTATTTATGAAAAAATTAATTTTCATTCATAATACAGGTATTTCAAGTTTTCCTTTGCAATTTGTCTTTTGTTCTTACTGATGGCATATAAATCAAAAGTATATATGTGAATATGAAGACTCTTCCTTAATAATTTTAGATAAATGCATAATTTCAAGTTACAGCAAACTCCAAGAAGGAACCCCTAGCCTTCAGGACCTCTTTCCCACCACCTTGTAGACTACTTTTGAGATGTAAACCTTCACCAAGTGCTTCTAAGATGTTTTGTTTTGACTTAGCAGCCCTTTATAGTGTAATAGGAGAAATGGCAACAGTAGGCATGTGCACAGAAATCAGACAGAAGGTCATCAGACAGGTAGGTATCTGAGCACTTCTGTCCAGTCAAGAAGCCACAAAAGAGCCAGAGAAATCTTGGGAGAGAGTTACCAAACCAATTGTATTCTGTCCTGTGCAACCAAAATTGAGAATTTAGATAGCAGGTGTTTCTGACTCACACAGAAGGCTACTTTGTTGAAGATTCCAAGGGAGGAGATGAGTAAAGAGATCTTCCTTCAGCAGTTTTATGCTGTGTATGTGGCCCCTTCAGGTAGAACAGGCACTTTACTAGAAGCAGAAATATACAGGTTTTGTCTTAACTGCACACTTTGCCTACCTGACCCAATGCCAGCATTCAAAGATCAGAGACCATCAGACCACAAACAGTGCTTTAAAAACAAAGACTAGTATTTCAGTTGTAAAATCATTTTTTTATTGTTACAAATATACATATGAATAAAATCCCTTCAACCTGTAATGTAAGTGGGTAGCTGTGAAATTTGCATCCCTTCCCTCAAAAGCAGAAATGTTTTTACAGATGTTGAATGATGTTTCCCATAGAATTACACATTGAAAGGAAGCTAATATGCAGACAGAACCGAGGAAGGCCTCCAGAAAACACCAATATTAATAAACTTTCAGTTGCCCTCATTCCAATCAACTATATACATTAACATACGAATGTGGAAGCATACCATGGTTATACGTAATCCAAATCCTTCTCTGTTGTGCTTTCTGACGGTACACAAATGTAAGCGTTGGAGCTTTATGTACAGTAAGAGAACAGGAAGAAAGAAGATCCCTATGGGAGAATGTAAAAACCATATCCAAGCATTTAATATATATAATCTATACAAATTATTTTATTAGTGTGCTCTTTTAATATAATTACAATGTGCAATTGCATACCGCAAGAATATATTTATAGGTAAGTCACGTGCAGATCTGACACATTTACATTCAGCAGTACAACACATTACCTGCTGTACAGTGTATTAGTGTAAGACAGTGTCCAGTTAATTTGCTTTGCTTTCTAAATGCCCTAATGCAGGGCACTCTTTGTAGCTGCTTCAGTGATATTCAAGTAGAATACATGAAAGAATAGCTGGCTTTCGGCAAAGGCATGGAAAGGAATGCCTGCACTGTACAGACCAGAAATTAAGGACTGAATCAATGCCAGGTGTACTGTAAATCATGATTGGAAGATCAGGTTTTCTGCATGGAAATGTACCTGTGGTGAAAGAGCAGCTGACTGAAAGGGCTGTTGATTGCTGAACCCCGATTGTTATAAAAAGCTCCTGCGCTACAAAGCACTTGTACTGATTGCTAAACAAAAATAAAATCTTTATCTGCTTCTTCGCCAGAGTCACTGGACTTGCTTCCCTGATGGCCGTCTTTACTTAAGGACCTCTGCTTCAGTTCCTGGAACTCATGAGACTGCTGCCCAGGACTTCTTTTTGCAGCTGCATAAAACAGAAATAGGACTTACTAATGATTGCAGAAGAGAAAGAAAGAAGAAAAAAATAACAATAAAAAAGTCATTAATGCACATTGGAGTTGCTCCTGATCCCATTTAATTAATTTGCACTAGTAGGAGTAGCATAGATCCCTTAATTCTTCAAGCCACAAAAAGGTGAGAAGAGAGAGTTTGAGCAAGCTTTATTCCATTGTTGGTTGCTAAGCAGGCAAACTTGAAACATGACACTTAGTGTTTCATTGTGACATGGATAAACATTACAGTTCGATATGGCCTGGAGATTTTCTTCTCCTCACACCACTTCCAAACCAGAACAGCATTCTTTTTTCCAGCTGGGATGGATCTCAGACAGTGCACTCCTGACTGCTCAGGCAGATGTGCCTGCTGGGCACCCCTCAGACCAGTCACGCACATCTCAGGCAGGCCTGTCTCCCTAGGCAGGACACATCTATGCTCTCCTTTTTGATTCAGCAGCCTTGATCAGGACATTCACCTCAGCATCCAAGCTACCCAAACTTCTGCCCCACTACACTGCCAGGTCCCAATGTCCTCCCTGTCCCCTGACACAAAGGACACCCATGGGCTCTGAGCCCAGCCATGGTCTCTTGCAGATGACACCATGGGCTCTGCACCTTGCTCTGCTTGGCAATGGGGAAAGCAGGAGGCCATATCCACTTCCCACGATCTAAAAGCAAAGAGTACCCATTTTGTTCACCTAGCACTCAGAAATCCCCATAAAGCCAGGGCTTTCTCCAAACCTATAAGCCTCAAAATAAATTGGAAAAGAAGGTTGTAAAACCTTGTTGAGATTCCTGATCGGTTGCCTACAACTGCTATGGTAACAGGATGGTTATGCACATAACCAGGGTGACCTTACCCGAGGACTGATAGCATTACAAATCTCATGCCTTCACTTAAAGTGAAACTTCACACAGCAGCCCTTAAATGCGACCTTGCTGCAAGTCATCCCACTTCACTCCCACAAAATTAAATGTTGCATTTACAAAGACCTTCTTTGCTCTGCCATTTCTGCTAGGGATAGTCAGCTTTGGTTCACACTGATCCTTGTTCCTGACCACTTTTGTGAATCCCTCTCTTGAAAAGGCACCAGGAGCTGCTGTGGCCATGCAGCAGCACCACCTCTCCTTCCCCATGTACCACCCACCTGTACCCTCACCACTGCAAGGGACTGCTTGCCCTGTCACCAGCATGCAGCTCCAGCCACAGCAGCAGCCTGCCACTGACCATTTCTAGGTGTGGCAGGCTGTGTTACAGACTGCCAGGAATGTGGGAAGTGCAGGGAGAGATCCTAAGGCAGCCAAATAGTTCTCCTGAGTCCAAAATACCTGTTTTCTCATTTGTGCTACCCAAAATATGTGAGGAAATAAGGGCCAGCAGCTACATACTCACTGCATTCTTATCCTGGCATTGCAAGCTGAGAAGCAAGAAGGGATTTTAACAAAGGTTTTTAAAGCCATTTCATAGAATTTGAGAGGATCACCCTGTAAAAATATTCAGGCATTTCTACCTGTGAAAACACCACTGCTTTTCAAAGAAATAGGTGCCTGGATATTTTTTGAGTCATCCTTAACACCATTATTAACTCCCAATAATTACCTGGCCTTTGTCTGGCCTTCAAACAAAAGACTCTTCAAACAAAACCCAAAACACATCCTGCAGTAGCCATTTTAGTTTAAGGCTTGATAAATACAGGCAAGTAGTCTGCCTCATAAATGACTGAAAGATGTATCGGGCATTTAAGTCCACATAGTGCAAGCAAGATTCTGCCAGAAGAGCTTACCCTTGCCTCAATGAAACCGTACACAGGTGACTTGCAGTGGGTTATGGCAGGATCTCAGCTTGCAAAACTTACTTTGTCAGAGAGGTGTCTCAGAATGAACTAAAATATAATAATTTGACTGCGATAGGGAGGGGAGATTCCCAGTTTGGATAGACTAAGTTTGATTCTAAAATACAAAAGGGATAAATTTTGGGCTGAGGAAGGGTTATGTGATGTCTTATAAGCAGAAAAACTGTGGGTAAATGGAATTGCATAAGATGTTCAAACACACAATTAAAACACTTTAGAAAAAAAAGTAATTTTGAACAACTGTTTAAACCAACCAGTTAAGATGGAAAGGGAAACATGCAAACATGTGTCATTTGAGAACAGGAGCTTTTATATTTTAAAAGCACATAAAGGAAATGAATATTTTTATAGACTACTGAATGAGCTCACTGCTAGTCAAAGTTTCTCCTTCGACTAACAGTGCTGGGCTTGGGTTCTTTAGGTGGCGTTTTTTTTGCTTTTGCAAAGCAAAAAATCAAAGTAACAATAAATAATCCGATTTATCCAGTTCTCAAATGGTTTTGTGAATGATACACTGAAACTGGCACTAACAATATTCAAGCTGAAATGTTTTGTGAAATACTAAAGTGCGTGGTCTTAGAAATGACAGGTGTGCAAGCACAGCAAGCAGTGTGCCACTGTTGCTGCACTGAGCAGTCACAGATGGTAGTGAGTCCTCTTCTGCAGAGGAGTGCACGTGCTAGATGGGATTGGTCACTGGAGTTGACACAAAGGAAAAATGCACACCCATGTTTTATCTGAGACCTTTTTCATGCCATGTAAATCCCATGGGGACAGAAATATAAATTAGAACCCCATGAGATTTTTATCTTTCTCATAATGACAAATGACAAACCCACATCCTTCTGTGGCTTATTTGCTATTACCATTTCTTAACAATTGTTAGTGCCAGTTATCAAGCACCACCATGATGAAAAATGAAAACTTCTAACCAGAAGTTGGCTGTGCCATCCTCTGCCCAAGCACATTAGCTTCCTCTTCTGCACTGGTAGAATACTGCCCCGGAGTGGTTTTCACGCTGCCAGATGGCTTGACACAGTCAAGAGCTGCATCTCTGTTTTGACAATCTCCTGTTTGCTCTAGCAAGGAAAAGGATTAATTTATACTCCTAAGCTGTTCTGTAGGCCCACGTACAGAAGGCAATATGAAAACTTGCACTTATCCAACCCACTTAATCAATTATTCAGAGAGCAGTAATCAGTATGCCTGTTGCTTGTTTGAATGTAGTTCAGATATCTTGGGATATATTGGGTAGCTGCAGCCCAATCTCACAGCCGCACAGTGCAAAGAGGGTCATTTTCAGATTGTCCCATGAAGTACAGTTAAAATCATCAACATAAAGCAATTTTACAATCAAATATCACCTAATCTGTAGCTTTACTTCACAGGAGATACAGTTTTGCTACTAACTCGGACAGATTTGCAGTGATTTACCAGTTGCAGAAATAAATTGAACTTGCTAGCCTGAAGAGAGGAAGAAAGCAAGGACAGAGGAATGGCTGAGTGAGGAAGTAGGACAGTAATGAATAAAAAAGAAAACATGAAAAGGAATAAAAATAAAATAAACAGAATTTACTCTTCCCCAAACAACTTATGCAAAGCCCAGCAGCTCCTTAAGGACCTGGTAAGTCTAAACTATTATCGATAAAATATGCACAGTGCCATGTACAGCTGAATAGAAAGTTCTGCATTTGGCCAATTTGACTGGAGAGGTTTAAGGGAGCAAGGAGTAAGAAAGCACAGTGCCTGGCTCCTGTTGCTTTAGGCAATATGGATCATCTGAATGATGACAGTGGGCTCTGCAGGCAGCACAACTTCTCAGTCTTCACAACCCAGCATTACATAGCTGCCTCAACTTGTTTTTCCCCATTCTATGCTGTGAAAATCTGCTGTCAGAGTGTGAAAGGCCACCCCTTTGTTTCTCAGCTGAAGTGATGGGAATCACCGTAGATGTCTTTCTTGAGGAGAGACACAGGAAGGAAGACATCTCGCCCCCAGATTTCAAACATCATCACTTGTGCCAGCTAACACCATGGTGAGCAACATTCCTACAACTACTTCTCCATATATCCTATGCTGTCAGAGGAAGCTTTAGCTCTTCTAAGAGTCAACTCAGGTCATGAAAATGCATCAGCAAAAGTAGAAATCCAGTGCACACATGGAAATCAGCAAAGAGAAGAGAGCAGCCTACTGTTCTGCATAAAAGATGAAAGGTACCAAGCCTTGCCCTGGCACACAGACACTCACTGCCCGAGGACAGGGAGGTGAACTGGGTCACAGGCAGAGACACCCACAGAAAGGAAAACAAAGACAGCAGTGGGCTGGCTGCAAGGAACAAAGTTATGGCTGCTCCCCTGGAAACGTGCTGAACCACAGAGCTGCATTTCACATTACTGTGTGACCAGTATCAACCAGCATCTTAGTTCAGACCAAACCAACCATAAATGTACACAACACACAAACCCCATAATTGTTCAGTTACATTATTAATACCCAGAGACTCATTGTTCATTTGATTTGATCAAAGGAAGATGGGTGGACAAGATGCTGAATAGGTGACCAGATACATTTTCCTTCCTTTTTGCACCTTCAAATGCACAACTCTCTTCCCTTCCAAGTGAAAGCAAATCAAGAGACAATGACACATTAAATTTCACTAGAAGACACCACATTACACAAATACTCCTACCTTCTTGAGAAAATGATCTTACTGAGGGGCTGCTCTGACCATCCTTTTCTTTATCAGAAGGAACTTTCTTCAGCACCGGTGGAAGCAGGGCAACTTTTGGGGAACTGGGGCCAGAGGGAGACTCTGGAGCATCCTCTGTGGAATATCACAAACAAAAGGGTGAGAGGGAAAAATTATATCTACACTGAAGGTCATAGAAACAGTGCTGTTTATGATAGGCCAAACCTCAACACAACACACAAACAAGAAACAGTCAGAACCTGCATCAGAAAAAGAAGGATTCAGGAATTTACATTACAACAAGAGAACAAGTTGTATGGACCTCAATTCAGGTGAAAGATTTTTAGCAGCCAAAGAGAAGATCTCAATTTCAGCATTTTTCACGTGTGCTGCTATTGTAGTGCAAATAGAAATCTGATGTGACCAAGTGATTTACCTGCAAGACATAAGTAGCAATTTGTAAAGATCAGCTGAAAAAAAAATGTGGATGGATTTTTGGAAATATTTTTTCTAGTTATATTTTTGTTGTCCTGAAACATAATGAACTGATCAATTTAGATGTCCTGTTTCACAATTATAAGGTCTAAAAGTGAACCAGGGAAACAAATTACATAAAAAGCATTACAGAACTCTGTGCTTCCATGAATAACTTCCCAGAGCATAACACAAGGGCATTCATAAAGACTTGCTAAAAATAAAAAATACTTCCATCTTCTGGACTGTGAGAAAATCTGAAACTTAAACTGAAATCCATAGTTTAAAACCATCTAGATATTTTGTTTCTCTAAAGGCATGGATATGGATTAGGTAAGGGAGGTTGACTACCATCTTTATAGTCCTTACAGGAAGACCTTTTCAGTCTTACACTACACAGGCCTCATTTGGATTGTAGGGAAGTACAGCCACAGTGGGTTACTTAAACTGCTTTTAAGTTTGCTTTTCAAGAATTAAACAGTGGCATGTGTACATAATAGAGGAACTAGGAAGATCATTAGCATTAGCAGAAGAACAAAAGGAACTCAGAGTATCATCTATATTGGGTATTTGTAAAAGGAGTTAATTTAGTTGCATACTAGAAATTAATCAAAATTTATCTCTGCTAATGAGACACCACAAAAAGTCAACTGCTTCACTTTCAGCACAGGAAAGCAATGAACTTCCCAAATGCAATTTGGTATGAACAGATACAACAATTCTTGGATCTTCTCCATGCATTTGATATGCCTGTGAGGCCACTTGCTTGGGGAAGCTCAGTATCAACACAAGGAGGAGCACAGTGATTGGCAAACACAGCTAGATACAGACTTTCAGTCTTTGACAATTTGTGGCTATCTGAGCTGTGTTCCTTTGCACACAGATGACTTAGCAAAAATTTGCTACTATTTGTATGGCCACATTACTGGAAACAACAGAGAGGGCAAGACCGCAGAAAGGATGATTGCTTGGTTTTCTTCATCACGTTGCCTGGGCATCCTTAGGCAGTGGGTTACTACAAGTACTAGGACAGAAATTAGACTGCAACAGAGCTGTGTTGCTTGTACTAATGACCAAAGAGCTGGCTTATTATAGGTAAGTATTAATTACTCCCTTGTGTTAAATCCACAGTGTGCTCTCTGCAGGAAATAGGAGCTGGCAGAAACAGCTCAGGTCTTTCTGACTGTCTATTTTACAGATTAGGCACCACTAAATAATCCACACTTTCCTGTTGCACTCATTTTCATGAGCATCTTACCCGACATCCCGCACTTTGATGAGCATTTCTAAAATGGTCAATAAAATAAATGTAAACCCACCTAAAATCTGAAGTGATTTTGTATGTGACCAACATTCTGCCCCCTGGAGTGCAGAGACTAAGGAATGCTCAGGTTTCACATCAAGGGCAGGGAGGAGGCTAACATCCCTTTGACTCGTCATCCTTACATCATTCTAAGGTCAACGGTGATTATGGGAAAAGTCAAGAGGGCTGCAAGCTCTTATAGATGGCCACAGTTGTATTTTTCACTCCCCGGCAGTTAATGAACTGTATTTGCTGTAGATACTCGGGAAGTCTGTAACTGGCTTTTAATTCCCCTCAATTGCAGTGGCTGTACTTTGGGAAGAGGAGGTTGTGACACTGGCCTGTTGAACAGCAGACAGACAAATGCATGGGAGATCTGCTGAAACATTTCCCACTACTGGAAACCTTAAGATAACATCTGGGCAGGAGGCAGTCTTGCACAGTTCTAAAAGCACAGCTACAATTATTTTTCAGTCACAAGCAATAAGGAAATAAACAAAAGCTAAACAAGGAAGAAGTAAGAGACAGTTGGTTTGTGCAAGTTATTAAGAATAACAGGCACTTGCTTGAGGGGCTAAGAACAGCCTGCCACAAAACCCTAAGGACTTTAGTATATAGAGCCAGGTGTTTGGAGAAAACACATTTATTTTTGTCAGTGCTACTCCAACAGGGCTTTGATGCTGAAGTAGCTTTTTGTGCTCATCTCTTCTGTGAAGGCAGGCTAACTCAAAACAGCTCTGCCACTGCCACTACTGCTTCTTACACTTTACTGTTGAGGATCACAGATTAAACCATTGTAATAAGTTTATTCGAACTAGGGCAAAAGGAAATGGAAAACAAGGCTGTGAATCAAGAGCAAGGCAATGAAGAATCTGTCCCTCTCCATTTAATTTCTGTTCAGGATGTGGCAAAGGGTGTCTCCTCCAGAGCTCACGCAAACAGCACCCAGAGCTGGGGATAACAACTGCCCAGAAGAGCTTCTCACCAGTACGAGAGGCAGAGCGTGGTTTCTGTGGCACTGTGGGTCGTCCTGCCAGGCTGGGCTTTGTTGACTGCAGTGGGGGCTTTGGACTAGTTGGTGTATTGGAAGAACTTCTTGCCTTTGCACCAGCTTCTGCCTTTGGTTCAGCTTTTGAGTTTTTTTCTGATGATGCTGAGATGGAGTCGCCTTTATTTGATGCAAACCGACTCTCTGGAAGGGTCTGCTGTTGTTTAGGCACTGAAATAAACAGACACATAAAATAAAGTCTGCTGCAGCACAGAAGGCTCCGTGCATAGGTATAGTGGTGTGGAAAATACCACCACAAGCTAACACATGCACTGCTATGTGTAAGAGGATCCCTAATGTCTTATTCAAAATCACTGCAAGCAAAACATCTAAACTCACTAATTTTGACATGTGCTAAGATTTGTGATTCAATTGCCCAAGACAGCAATTGTCCCCTTTCTTAATATATTTGGGATGATGGCTGCCTGGACCTTATTCCTCCTTCATATTTCTAGGAGCAGATGGCACAGCCTACCTGCTGAGAAAATAGTGATGGATCAGTAGAAAAAGCAGCTCTTGACTGTTTTGTGCCTCTACAGACAAAAGATTGGATTTCCAAGATCAACAGGGAAATCCTGGCCGAGAAAATAAATCCCAAGTGTGTGACCAGCAGGCTACATATTTTCATTTGTTGCTTTTAGCAAGCTCTAAAAGACATTTTGAACCTCAGCACAGATCAAAGTATTCTTTATGTAGTATTTTAATTTGTCTAATAACACTGTACGTGGCTTACAGTTTCCACACATTAGTAAGTTTACCAACATGCGGTTTATCCCAAAGACCAAGGTATTTAGAGATCAATTTGCAGTGACTTACAAGCAGTAAGTCAGACCCATCTAGCTGTGCAAGCTGGTAGAAAGCCTGCTGGACTCCAGGTTCCTATCCTAACAAGCAAAAAGCCTGCTCTACTTTCCCACTCTGCAGCTTTCAGGAGGTTGGAGGCTTATATCTAGCAGTTTCAACTATAATCTTGGAAATTGTATGTTAGCCTGGGACTTTCAACAGTATTCACATCTTTGTTCTCAGAAGAGAATCACAAGCAAACTGAAATGCAGACTGGTAGACTTGGTACTTGGCAAAACCAAGTGTGTGCTCACAGATGCTGACTTGACCTAGCTACCTGCTATTCCCATTCAGAAAGCCTACTGAACCTGGAAGTGCTGAGCACAGACATTTCAATGGCAGTGGGAGGGAGAGGGAGTGTTTATACAGTTTGTTGCAAGCCAACCTCCAATATGTTTTTCCAGCCGATGTAGCTGTTTTCCGGCCCAGCTGGAGTTAAACTCTGGCAAAGCAGACAGCTGTGTGGTGCATACAGATGAGCATGAGTGCGTGACAGGGAGGGTTTGTGTCTGCACACCTGAAATACTTCCTTGCTGCAAGTGAAACAGCAGGACACCGCCTGCACCTCTGTGTGCGCGCATACAAAAAAAGCAGGCATCATCCAGACACAAAGCAAGGAATAAAACCCCCAAAACTTATTCTCCTTCTGCACCACTAGCTATAGATCTCCTGTAACAATATTGAGCAATTTTCCATTAACTTTCTTTCTTGTCTTCCTGACCTCAGGCCTTCTAACATTATTAGAACACAGTAATTTAAAATAAATTAGCCCAAGCCAAAGACTAACTGTAGCTGCAACAATGAAAAGGAGCCTTGGGGAGCTCTCAAGCAAGAGTGGTAAGGAAACAACTGACAGCTGGAGGCCAAAAGGAAGGGGCAAGAACAGCGCAGTGTGGTGGGGGTGAAATGTGTTGTATACAGAGACAAAGACCAGAGAAAAGTTGAGGTCAGACATCCTCAGCTACTCTGGTGCCCAAAGTGAAGACTATCCTTGCTCCTCTGACTTCAGTATGTTGTCATCAGGGGACACATGCAGTCCACAAGGTCTTCCTCAAAAGACAAGCAGGCTTTAAAAGCAGTAATTTATAGATTATGGCATGCTTTGAATGCTAACTTGTTAAAAAAAGCTTTAGAAAGACATGAAACTTCAAGATTGATATTTGAAGTGCTCAATCAAGATGGCTGCATTTGGATTTTGATTTCAGCCTGTTTTTCTAGCCTTGCTTCTGTATGTTTTAGCAATCCTGTGTGGCAGGCTTGCAGGATACCACCACTGCTGAGAACTCAGACCTGGATTTCCTAGCTCAGATCACTCCTTTCGTGTAGTAAACACAAACTACCAGAGCTGAATCCCTTTGGAAGCCTTCAATGACCAGTCCCCAAAGTATACATGGAAACCAGTCTGCCAACTTGTCCTCAGGTGGCTGCAGTGTGGCACTGCCATGTCAGGGCCCAGGACTACAGCTTGACAGGGCAATGGAAAGACGAGGTGCAGAGGGAATTGGTGACACAAGCACTGCAAGGCTGAACACTATTTTGTAAAATGCACAATGTACAATGGGTACATTTTGTACAATGGAGAGTTGATTTGTGCACATGAGCAGTGTCCAGGAGCCTCCACAGCTTTGCAGACAGCCCTGGCTTCAATCAAACTAGGCAAATCCTGGGAAGAGCCAGCTGCAATAGACTGTGAATCAGGACTGCTGACAGACCGACAGCACTATGGTCAGCTGAAAGTCAGCACTACTTAAGTTAGTATGAGCAGACTTAAACCTTGAAAATTGACCATATTTCCATCCTGAGATATACTGAGCACTTCCACTTCTTTGTGCACAGATATTTCTGCTGGCTCTTGGGTTGAGCTTCAGCTTTGCTGATCCCATTAAAAGCCAGCCTTCTTTCAAAGGTGTGCTCAAGCACCTGCACCAAGTACTTTCTCTCCTATGCAACAAGAGTAAAAAAGTGAACTGTAAACTCAGCCCTAGAGCTGAGTTCCTGAAAAGTGCCATCCATAGCACAAAAGGTGTGCTTGTTTCTAAAGCTCTTCACACAGTGTATGCTCCTACTTTGCTTAACCAATTGCAGACATTCAATCTGAAGAGGGAAATGAGATTTTGGACATCAGGCATTTTGCATTTTCTAGGAAATTTATACCAGGAAATTTGTACTGTACCTGTACCACTTCCATCCAGTCGTTCTGAGCTCATTGTTGTGTCAAAAGACTCTCTGGGAGTCGTGTCATTCCCAAGTTTCTGAAAGAGTAAGAAAAGCTCTCAGATTAGTAATATATCTGCAATTAATAAAACTCAATGGTCCTGATAAGAAAAATCCTTTAATTTGGGAGCCATGAGGCAGAGAAATCAGTGATAACAAGAAATAGTGCATTCTCTCTCTCTTTGTTTCAGATCTTGGAGAGCTAAGTGGGAAGGAAACTACCCTGATTTGTACCTAACACTGCCACATGCCTACCAGAGCTGCAGTGACACACTGCCTCCTATGTGACAGGTCTCCTAATGCACAGGAGTTGAAAGTGTAGGTGCTGACTGGAAATAGCCTTTTCCCCAAAGATAGCTCTGTATCTAAAAACTTCTTGTTTGAAATAAAAGCCTTTTTCTGAATATCTAGATTTTGAATATGACTGCTGAATTGATCTTATGCTCTTCTACACTGAAGAATAACTTCTTATTTTAGATAAAATTGCAACTACAGAAGTAGCAATGCTCACATATTTACAGGATTCCTCTAAAAACCAACAGACTTTATTTACTGAAAAACTTTAAAAGCTACTCATCACTGCTGGGTGCTCAGCACCTCAAAACAAAGGGGACTTCCGGTTTATGTGCTGATATTTTGCCTCTCTTCTATTGTCAAAAGTAGGTTTCCTAACATCTTGGTCTCACAAAAAACCCCAAAACTATAGAGACTTTTGTCATGTCATAATTAAATGAGGTTGAAACCTGTGTATTCATCAGGAGAAGCTTAGATATGCAGCACGTGTAAAAGAACCAGCCTCTTTGTACTCCTTACCTGCTACCAAAGCTTAGGCAGAAGGACAAATGAGACGATTCAAAAAAGCACATAGAAGTAGGTGCAGGATACACTAAGAAAGAAAGCCTTATAAAGATAACACTAGGGATAAAAGTGAGGGTTTTTTTAAACTATAAATGTAGGGATAGACTTATGTAGGCAGGCAGCTTCAATCTTGATCTTTATTTGCTATTTCAAGACAGTGTGGCAAATGACTTAAAGCAAATACAACAGAGAATGGAGATGCTGAGTGTTTTCCATTCCTATGTAAGACTTGGCAGGGTGATGCTATCTCCCAACCTCTCCTCTAAGAACAGGTGAACACTTAAAATGGCCCACTGCATTAAGGAGGGTGCTACTAGAATAGCCATAAGCCTCCTGTAAAACTACCCTGATAAAATGAAGTCTCCAGGACAGATGAACTCTAGAAACGCTGTGGCTTGCAGGGTCAGAACTTTTAGCTATGGTGTCCATACGGACAAAACAAAGCCAAAGCAAACAAAATCAAAACAAAGACAGCAGAAACATTAGAGCTTTGTGCCACTGGGCAGAAACTCAGTTTTTATTCCCATTTATTGACTGATATTGATATTTTGGCTAAATTCTCACCTGTTCACCTCCTAAAGTTACACGTTTTTCTATAAGACTGTCTTGGCTATATATTGTTAAAGAGAATACCACTCTCCTTTTGCTGGATTTTTCTTTGATACCTTGGAAAAAACGCCTTTTTTTTTTTGCAACATTCTTTTCATGGAATATAAATTCTCATGAATTTTCACTGAGGAATTAATTTTTTATGTAAATACTGAAGAAAGATGCATAACACTTAGCTACAGTAAATGACTTAGGAGAGCTGCATGACTGTATGAAACTAATTTCACTGTAGTTCCTTCCTCCCTCTCTAATTATGGGACTGCTGGGGAAATATGACCATGTACCAAGACAAGTAGAAAAGCCAGTGCTGGCACCTATTAGTGTAGTACTTAAAAATGCAATTAGTATGTGAGCATGTTTGGCTACCTACTGTACACACATTACAAACAGCTCATGGTCCCCAGACAACACTAAACACTGGCTGCAAAAATTTACCCTGAGAAGTCAGATCAATGCAGGTGAATTTATCATGTAGATAAATAATGCCAGACTGTATTTTTAATAGGAATTTGTGCAAGGCTGGGAAATACTGAGTAGGGTGCCACTGGGAGGGAATGAATAGGCTATGAATGATGGTTTCCTTGCTCCAGGTATTTAAAAATCCAGTGTGAAACACTAGATGGAGCTAAAAGATCTGTTTATGTGCGCTCTGAGGCAACACTGATCTGCAAATACTTGACTCTACCATTAGTGCCAATTCTCACGTTGTATTCTAAGCAAAAGAAAACAGAAATGCATTCACCATCTTTCCATCTACTCTGCACCTGCTCGTGACTTTTATCTGTAACAAGACTGTGGTAGGGTATGAATGAAATAGTAAATTCCTTCTGGCTTTGTTTTGATGTAAAACAGCTCAGAATATAAGCAGCCATCTGTACCTTACAGGAAAATACAATTTTCTATCATACTGAAATTCTGATAAATTTGAAGATGTTACAGAACTTGATATCATAACCATCCTAAACAATGTAGCAGTGGGATGCTGTCTTCTGCAGCCTAAGTGTCAGGATCCTGTAGGATTTCATGAGTATCACGAATAAAAGTGCAAACCTAAATTATGTGATATTGTGATGGATGAAGTATGTGAAAAATGCTTTTGAACAGCACTTCAATTTTGTTTCCTCTGAGCAACATTAAGGATAGATAACTCAGTTCTCTGCTGTGTACAGATTCCTATTTCAGTTCAGTTTTATTGTCATGCTTTTATATATGCATATGTATAAAGACAGTTTTGCATTCCATAAATATAAAATCGTACAAAAAAATAAGATAAATAATATTATTTTCTTGTAATTTAAACCTGAGATAAGAGGACTAACCTTTCCAGCTAGTAAATAAGTTAAGTGTGGTAAAAAAAAACACCCCAGAATCTTGTAATAGCAATAACTTTTCCTTCTGATGGATGAAATTAAAGTTTCCAATTAATGTTATGAAAGCTCACCAATTGAAAAGGCCTTTTACTTTCCCTACTTATAAAAACATGACACATGCTAATTTTCTACCTCAGTCATGTCCTTGCAGATTTGACTCACTGCAGATAACAAGAGTTAAGAACCCAAAGAGCATGAAGCATACACAATTATGCACCCGTAAAAATTCATATAATCTGGAATATCTTGGTATTTTATAAATTACATAATACTCTTATTCAAAATCATATGGCATTTTATTTGAAAACTTGGTGCTTTAGAAGTCACTGAGACTATTCAAGGGCATTACTTAATACCAATAAGAAAGGAGGGAATTGATCATTCTTTAGAAAAATTGTTTTTGCACTGAGGATCCCTTTAATGATCCATAGACAACTGCATTGATTTGAATCTGCTTATGACAAGACTGGTGTCTGCAGGAATGCCTCACACATCATGGCAAGCACTGTAAGACTATGAAGAAAGGTAAAAATGGACTTTGGGTGCCTTGTTTGGCCACAGCAAGACAACTCTGTACGTGTTAAAGGAAGGAAAACACAACAAAGCACTAGATGAGCTTTGTTGTAAGGTAACACCTTTTAAATTACAGGGGACAGTGATGGCAAATGGAGAACATCTGAGTGCCCTGTACATGGATGAGGAGGAGAGAAGTGAAAAAAGGCTGATTCTTTGGTACTTGTGGAATATGCCAATTGCAGCTGGCAGGAAGCAGAGGATAATAACGGGGAAGACCAATGGCAAATGGGCATCAGGCAAAATAGGCCAGCATAATATGCTTTGGAGGAACACAGGGATATTCCACTCTGTACATTTGAAGAGTAAAGCAGAGTTCCTGCCCAGGATCAGCACTTCACAGAAAAGAAAATTACAGAGAGCAAAGTGAATCTGGACAGACAATTGGAAACAATTTTTTTAACAGGTTATTTTCTTTCATTGTTAGTATCTGAAATATACAAATCAAAGCCATAAAAATAATTAGGTGTGTACAAAAGGACATCAAAATCAAAAAGTGCAACAAGAAAAGTATATGCCAAATGTTATAAACAGTGACTTGTAGCCAGATTTACCTCTCTGCATGGAATATATAATTTAATATACAGCAGACCTCTCCATCTGTCTACATCATTTTCTGAAAGAGAAGAGTACAGCCAGCCACCACTGTAGTTAACTCCGCCACATACGTGAGGTTCTGGTGTGCAAGGGGCACACAGTGAGAAGCCTGTCCTAGTTTTACCTTTTCTGAAGCAATTCCAGTATGCACTGTAAACAAGCCACACATCATATAGAGTGCAGATAATGAGCTGGGCATACTAGTTGCCCCCAAGTTATTCTGTGATAGGTGCAAACAATTACATGTCCTCTTCTGTGTTTGTGATGGCCTGACATCAAGTGCAAAGGCAGGTGTCACCCCCTCCCCACGGGCAGCGAAAGGCTTAAGGGTGCAACTCCTGCTCCACATGTGCAAATGGTGCCTTGGCCAGGCTGTTTGTGCTCAACCATCACAGCAGAGAGCAATCCTCTTGCAGGAACACCACAATCCCTGTTGGAAAGCAGGACTGATGTGTCAAGCCCCAGCCACCAGCCCTTGCAGTCCCAACCCACCTCTCTGGTAAACACATAGTTTTGCTCTTTTCTTTAGCAACTCAAAAGAAATCAAATTGCCTTCACCTTTTGAGCAGAGGCTGCTCTCTTCTCCTGCTTGGCTTTCATTTCTGCCAGAAGTCCACTGCCCATCACTTGCACCCCGTACCTCCGGCCTCCCTGGGGGCTGCCCTTGCTGTCACCCCTCTCAGCTTTTGCCAGATCATCTGTCTGCCCCTCCTCCAGTGAGTCTGGCGTCTTTAATTCCTCGGATCGCTCTGCGCCACCGTTCTGCTCTGCAGGCTTTGCCTCCTTCTTGCTTGTGTCTAAAGCTGGACTTTTTGCAGCAACCTTGGGTGAGGAGGGCTCCTCTGCCACCGACACAGCCTGGGGCCGTTCAGATTTGGAGCCTCTTGATTTGATTAAGTTCAGGAAACCACTCTTCCTTGAGTCCCTTTTCTTCTTCTCATCACCTGCTTCACTGGGCTCGCTGCTGTCTGAACTTTTAGTTGATGGTCTCCTAAAAAAGATACAGACATTTCAAACTTTTCTCCACTCCCCTCTTCCCTTTTTTAAATAGTATCAAACGACTTCTTCCAGGCAGAGCTAATCTTTTATATGAACCATATATTGCCCTAGGCCAAATCATTACCTGGTGTCTCTATATTAAAAACAGGACAACTAGCATTGATCATACCATCTTGAGGATTCCTGTGCTGCTTTGTGCAGTTGTTTCATCTGCACTGGGCACCCAGCTGTTTCTAACACCAGACAGCTCTAATCAAGCTGTCTATGCACGTATATATTGGGTTTGCATGGCCAGATTTTGGTTGCAGGGGGTCTACAGGAGTGGAGTCTGTGTAAAGAGGCCTCCTGCTGAAGAGGAAGGAGCAGCAGAGAATGTGTGATGAACTGATTGCAGTCACCATTCCCTGTCCCCTATGCCACTGGAGAGGAGAGGGTAGAGAAAATCAGCAGTGAAGTTGAGCCCTGGAAAGAGGGAGTGGTGGGGAGAGGTATTTTCAAGGTTTAGTTTATTTCTCATTATCATAGTCTGATTTGATTGGTAATATAGCAAATTTATTTTCCCCCAAGTTGAGTCTGTTTTGCCCATGATGGTAACTGGGAAGACATCTCTCCCTGCCCTTATCTCAACCCAAAAGCCTCCCATTACATTTTCTCTCTGTCCAGCAGGAGGGGAGTGAGAGAGCAGCTATGGTGGGCACAGGGTCAACCCACCGCAACATACAATTTCACTCTGCTCTGCTTCCAGAGAGCACTGCTTGTGGTTTGTACCTGCCCATTAGTAAAAGGAGAAGAATTGATCTAGGCACATGTTTAACACAGCTTTTGGGAGATCTTGTTCCTTAAGGGCCCTGCTTGAAATAGGAACTAGCTGGCACAGCCACTTTCTCTCAGTAAGGAATACAGAGGCCCCTATTATAGTGTAGATGCTCATCCTAAAAACAAACAAACAAAAAAACCCCAAACAAACAAAAACCAAACCAAAAAACCGAAGCAAACCAACCAAAAAAAAAAAAAAAAAAAAACAAAAACCAAAAAACACCCAAAAGAACTTAGTAAAACCAATCCCTACAGAACCCACCTGCCACTAAGATTTTCTGGAGGCATCTTCTGAACAGAGTATTCACACTTAAAGTCAAAGCGGAGCATAAAAGCATAAAAACACCCAAACTGGAGAGAGAGCCAGTGGTGTCCAAAATAAAGATCCTCTGCAAAGAGCATAGCTAGGGATGGGTAAACAGGGCTACTGCAAGTTCACGGGGACATCTGAAATGAGCAGCTGGCAGGCACCCAAGGGAAGCACAGGAGAATGCATGCCTGTGAGCACCTAACACTTAACCTGCCTAGAACATTTTTCAAAGCAACCATAATTTCATGCCTCTACATAGTATACCACGCATGGCTTCACATGTCACTATAGATATCTATAACTCATAATGACTTTAGAACATTTGCTTTTCCTGGCACAACTATCTACTAGTCAACACTTACTGTTTTCCTTAATGGATGTCACATACAGCACACAAAGGGTCATTCCTGGTTTTCTCATTTAGTTATGGAAATACTTTGGTGTGTGCATGTGCAAAAACATGCATGCATTCAAGAACATCTACATGCATGGTTCTGTAAATATACAGCCAGCTCCAAAGCAACTGCATAAGCTCTATAACCCTTATATAAAGAAGGAGACATCTTTCAGATTAATGTTTTGCTTAAACCTGGAATACTACAAACTGGTGAAATGCATCTTTAACCTATTTCAAAACCAGTATAAATCTACTGTCACCTATGAAAACACTGTACCCAACAGCACTCCTCACTAGAGAGAAACACCCATGTGTACAATGAGCACTGAGGAGACTCTCAACCAATACAAAACTCTGCTTCACCTCTAATGAGCTTCACTGAAGGATAAAATGAAGTCAACTGAATTACAAAAATACACACTAGTCATTAATCCCCCCAACATGGTATAGTAAAGTAATTTACTCCAAAGTAGCCACTTCTAAGGGCAGGTAATTGAATTCACAATGTCTTGACTACTAAGGTATTTTCTGACTTTGACAACTGGAACTCTGGATATTGGGAACAGGAGTCAAACACACCTTGAAAGTGCTGCTTGCCCTGCTATCAAGATGGACTTTTTAAAAAAATAACTTCTAAAAATCTTTTTAAACTTACTTTGAATCCATTTTTGTCACTTTCTTAGTGAAAAATTCATCCACACCTTCATCCACTCTCCCCATGAGGCCATTCTGATCCCCTTCTGGTGGAACTCCAGCAGACACCTGACAGTAGAAAAAACTCTCTCTGTTATACAGTAATCTAAGCATGTTTGCTCCAGTGAAAATAATTAAGAGTTAAGACATTATAAAAATTATGTGTGCCAACCAAAACTCAGTGCAGACAGCAGAATCACTACTGGAATTCCCCCTCTAGCCAGGCCAGCTGATGAATTACATCAAATGCAAAGTAACCCAAAACACTAGTGACAAATTAGATGCTGCAATGCATGAGGCCAGGAATCAAATGCCTTGAATAGAGCACTAGGTCAGTCAAACAAGCAACAAAACACAGAAAAAATAAATCCTGATCAGGTGGTGACCTGAAGAGAAAGTATTTTCAACAGCCAGTTGTTTCACTATTTGGAGAAAAACCTATGTTCTGGAATTTGGACTTAGAGATTTAGAAACAGAGCTCCAGCAGGCTAACAGAACCTTTTATAATTCATTCAGTCTAGCACTTCCAAAAGCAGACACTCTAAATACAGAATCAGGTGTTCCACTCTAGGAACCACACACAGACTTTTCAGACACTCAATGTCTGAAAACAGCAAATCTGCTCCCCATCGTTGGTTTCAATGCCCACATTTTGAATATGGTGACCTCAGGCATATAAACCAGGCTGGCTTTAAAATACCTGCCAACCACAAAGGCCTTGTGAAGCTTAGCTGGTGACTGCAGCCTCCTGGAGATGAAACAAGCAGTCTCTTAGGAGGATTTCTCATGTGGTCCAGCTCCTGTATGTGGCTTTGATGTGGAAAAGCTCTATTACCAGTAAAGAGACTTGCTTTAATTTAAATGCCACATGGAAACCTTTTAGGTGACTATAGAGGACTCCCCAAGACCCAACCCAGTCATATTCTTGGTAGTGCTGGGGACCAGGACACAAAATAACAGGGTTTGTAATTTGAAACAATTCAAATCAAGGAGTCTCCTAGTTGCTGCCATAACTCAAGAGTAATCCCAACTTCTCTTCTGATGTGGAATACTAACTCCTGTCTATGCTTCACTACTTTTAAAAGCTGCTATTAATTTCAAACCAAGTCTCATTAAGTCAGAAAAATGGGCTTCATATGAACCAATGCTTTGACAGAGGCATGAAACTTTTTACTTTCCATTCCTGAACTCTGTTATTTTTGTTATCAAAGATAATAGTTAATATTTTATTGATACCTGCTGTAGCAATCTGATCTGAAAGGAGCCTACCTGGTAATGACTGCTTTGTTGTGAGTCAAACTGGCAACAGATTTTCCATAAAGAACTGGTCTATTCTAAATTAGCACAATGATTTATCAGATTTCCAACTCTGCCATCTTTGGTATGTTCTGTAGAGAACTTGTTTAGCTGGAACATCTCACAGTAGGTAGGAGTGCACATGCATTTATCTGGGCTGGTCTTGGTCACAAACTCTTTATCACTGGTGTCTCAGCCAAATCACAAAATAAAAGCGAGTGACACATTTTAACAGAAACGAGAAACCACTTCATATTGATACTGGAGTCCTCCAGATAGTAGGGATAAACATGGAAGTGTCAAAAGCAAGAGCATGTCCTGAAGAGGGACTAATTCCAGGATCCAATGATCTACAGCAAATGAGAACATCTACCACATAAAGAGAAAACAACTTGCTTCTGAAACAGCAGCAAGTACGAAAGACGTACAGAAATGTTGAGGGTCCAATAAGGTCCTCAAGGCACAGGATATTCTTGTGGCTGCTTATTGTAACACTTCTTAGTATTAGCATTTACTGTAAGACTGAACTCCAGTTTATTTTGTGTTTTACTCTCCTAACTCTAAAAAAACCACCAAGTGTTAAGTCTTCATTTGTCCTTTTTTATCTCTTTTGTAGCTTAAGTTTAAAAGCAAGCATGTTTCTTTATTAAGGAAAAAACTGGCTTTGAAGCAGAAATAAATAAGATGAATCACAATCTCTTCCATCCATTAGAGATTCATCTATTTTGCTGTACTAAATCTTCACACATGAGGGAAGGACTCATGAGGTTAAGATCTCACAAAAATCTAAATTATAAACAACTGTTTTATCATTTTGCTTCAAAGTTAAAGTTACTTGGGAGTGGATGGGTTTGAGTTTTTCTTTTTTCCCCTGTCATTTTCCCCCTCTCTAAACACTCATTCCAGTAGAAACTCTGACAAAACTATAAATCTTTCTTCTGCCCACCCAACCAACTGAAGTTAAACGTTTGTGTCTCTTTTTTCTCCATTTTCTCCTTTCTTTTCTTACATTTTTCAGATTCCAAAGAACAAATCTATTTTCCAGAAAAACCAGAGAAATACAACTACAATCATCTGAGATCCCTTGAATTACTAAATACAAATAATGGGAACAGCAAACAACCCAACAGAGCTGCTTTAAGCGGCAGGAAAGGTCAAGATTTTGCCTCTCATATTTAAAGTACTGCTTTTTGTATTCTTGAAATGACAAAACCACAGCAAATCAACTCTTCAAGCAATGTCACAGTCCACTCATGACTCTGATCTCCAAAATCTGGCTGTTTCATTTTCAGAAGCATCAAAACAAACAACTCAAGTCTTTAAAAAATTTGTTTGGACTCATTTTGAGGTCAGAACCAGTAAGGAACTAAATGGCTCATAAGAACAAGACAGGGACAAATGAGTTTAATTAATCAAAAGCTCCTTTCAATTCCTACAACTAAATAAACTCCCAATTTCTTAATTCATTCTATAGGGATGAGAATTCTCACAACACTGCACTATCATGGGATGTAAGACTTCTCCTGTACAAGGAGTGACCTTTTTGTATATCCTAGTTCCACGCCCCGTAGTGAAGCACTTGCCCCTCCCACACTCCCACTCCTTCCACCTCCCTGTTCTGATGGCACAGGATGTGCTGAGTTTGGAAGCAACTGGGAAAACATGTGCCTTCTGCAGCAATGGAACTGGGAGAAGTAAACACAGATGTGTTTTCACTACATGGAGACAAATCCATTCTTCTACTACCTCTAACCTTCCCAGTGAAGCACAAGGGAATGGAAAGTTGGCTTGAATATTCCCTTTGCTTGAATGTTTCTCCCTTCCCAAGTGGTACAAAAAGCACTCCACTGCCTGATACAATCTTTCCCAGCATTAGGGAAATATTCAAGGATCCTCTCAACTGGAAATCCTCAGGAAGCAGAAGAGGCCACAGGCATTTATTATGAGGCAGCCTAACACAGAGAGGCAAGGACTGCCCGTTGATAGGACTACTTATCATATCAGCTGTGCTCTGTTGCTGTGAGATAACTCTGTAACTCCTCCAGATCTGTCCTCACATACCCTGAGGACACAACATCACAGAAATAAATCTTTACTGATGTGGTATGCCAAGGAAATGGAACTGTGGGAACTCCACACATGTATATTGAGTTCACACCAATGCCTTTCGTGAACAGACAGTGCTCTTCTGTTTTGCCTTTCTAAGGCGGGCTCCAGCATGAAAAGCAGATCTGTGACTATGCAGATTCGCTGGCCCAAACACCATCTTCAGTTTAGGAGCTGTGGGAAGCTGGGTGTCAGAGAGTAGCTCCTCTGAGAGCTGATAGAAATAAGAATTCATGCCAAGTTACCATATCTTAATGCAGTCAGAAAAAAGGATTAAGACTTAACAAACCCTTGCAATGTAATTGAGAAGTCTCATGATATTTTGTGCATTTCCTGTGAAAGCTCCAAGTACCTCCAGAAACTGCTTCCATGAAAAAAAAAGAAAGCAAAATAAAAAAGGATAAAGCACATCCTGGATTTAGGCTGTGTCAAACAAGACAAGAAGTGTGTAATAGGGATGGCCCACTGAAAGACATGAATACCAGAAGAAAAATTAAGTAGCTGCTTATGGCTTTTACACCTTCAACCATTATCCTCGTTACACTGCAAGACCTGACTCATGGCAAAAAGCAATCAACATACAACATTGCCAGCAATATTTTAATGTAGACTCACTGCTGCTTGGCTGGGCTGCTGCTTTTTATTCCTTTTGGGCCTTAATTTTGTAAAGTGTTCCAGTTTCCTTCCTTCTTCTGATGGAAGCTCTGAAATGAATCCAGAAGTTCGTTTGTCTGGCCTGCTGGAAGGAAACGGTGGGTCTTCTATATGGATAGGTACTTCTTCCAGTGCTTTATCTAGATCAAATTCCATTTCTAAGAGAAATCAAAACTTTCTAATTAGACTTAACATGATATTTAAAACAAAAGACAATGCCATTCCTCTTTTTGGTGGCAAATAATTATAAGCACATTCAGGGAACTTAGCCACAATGTCTCTGTGAGCAGACAGAGCACTGTGAGCAACTATTTACTATTAAACACATCAGCAGAGTCCCAAAACAAAGCAGCCAGTGTGGGCCACAAATGCAATCCAGAGGGAGGGAGAGCCACCCGTGCTTTTGAATCAAGGACCATCTAGAACCACCTCAGGCAAGCAAAGAAACAAAATGGTTTTAAGGAATTCTCACTTACCAAAAGCTCTGGACACTGGCCGGAGCATTCTACTGTGGATGCTTTTCCTTTTTGATTTAGGAGTCATCTATCAACACAAAACAAAACAAAAATTATTTTAGGGGCAAAAGGCATTACAACAAAACAGTTTTTCAAGCCTATGAACCATTTAAAGATCTGATTTTATTTAACACCAGAAGGGAATGGGTTTTTTCCTCCATCTCTCATATATTCAGAACTTTTTCTAAATGTATATTTTGTTCAACTGACTTTGAACAGAACCAGGCAGGTATTTAATTTTTCCCACTAAAAGTTCAGGCTGCATACAGGATGATTATTTAAATTGTCCAAGCATTAACTCTTTGATCCCCAACTGTAAAACAAGGGAACAATTAAAATCTCACTTCTGCAGAGATCATGAGGGACTAATTTAAGACTTAATTACTTTGTCCAACATTGTGCTGCTAATGACAATACCAGGAAATAGTCTACCCCTTGTTCTGGCTTTTATATTTTAATACAAAATACAGTTTGTTCAGTTCATTTGTTAGTGGCACGTTACTGGGAATTTATGCTTCTGGACATCACCACACAGCTCACCGAACTTCCCTAGGAAAATGAGACTTGGAGAATTCAGCCCTTCTTCAAAAAACAAAAACACCATGTCAGTGTTGGCAGTATCTGTAGCAAACACATGACTTCTCTGGACTTTGGACACACTGAGAAGAGGTGGAAAGTTCAGCATATGTTCAACACAGTTACTGAATTACATGCTATTAGCCTTCTGATCTTCACGTTGCCAAAAAAAGTAGTACATTGCTTTAAGAGCGCAAATACCCAGACTAAAGACTCAAATTTGTTTTTTTTGGAAGAAAGTTGTCTTTCTTGTCTTGACTGAAGCCTTCTGAAAGTTTGCATGGCAAGAAAGTTTTGGTACAGGAAATGGATGCATCACCAATTCCAAACCTCTTAACATAGCTCAGCACTGTCAGACTTTTTGTTTAAAGTTGTCCCGCAGGTTTTCTGAAGAGTTAATTTAAAATCACTCAGCTTCTATAAAGATGGGCTCCTTTTGTGGTAGAGTTGTACATACTTGCTTTAGTAATACCCATATACTTCCACTAACTTGCTAGTCTTGAAACCTAGTGACTTCAAATTTAGTGGCTTCAAATTCTGGAGCTTCAGTCAGCAAGATGTTACAGCTTACCATTCATTAACAGAATTGTTAATAAAGTTTAGTAGTATCAATTTTATATCAGCCAGAAAAGACATAGTTGGCATTAACATTTCAGACAAATCATGAACTGTTTAAGGCAAACATTTGCTAGTTTTTATGAATGGAAAGTTCAGTGCACACACTCGCATGTACTGAATTCATATTCCCAAACAAGTCACGAGGATCTTTACACCACTACTCACATGCTCAGGGTTATGACAGATTTTTGTGACAGGACAGCTATAACCCATGTTCTCAAGACCAGAAAAGGACTTGAAGACTACAGCATGGGCAGTGATAGCACTGCCTGGGCAACAGAGCTGTGGTTTTATTGGCATGTACATTGTCGGGGAAAAAAATATACCTTCAGCTGTTGCAGGTTTCCACTTCCACATTTGACAACCATCAGTAAATCACACAATAATTTCAAGACCAGCCAGGAAGAAGTTTGCCACCTGAGCAGACATACTCTGACACTAATGAGCAAGCAAAGTGTCGATGCATCAAAAGGTCAAACATTACTTTCAGAGTTACCAATAGATTCGATGGCAAATGGCTGAAGAGGTCCTGAATTTTTTCAGCCAAAGCTGCAGAGGGCTGTGCAACAGGTAGGCAGCTGGGCAGCCTCTGAACTGCACACCTCAACAGCTGTCCATCCATCCCCCAAACCTGAAATAACCAAAGCATTCGCACCTCATGTAAGAAAGAGTTGAAGCAGCTCAGCATTTGGGGGACAGCAATTACAAGTCACTATTAGTAGTCCTGGTTCATTTCCAGACATGGCCCATTTCTCTTGTTAAGGTATATTCACATGCATTTTGGTCTTTTTCCAAATGGTTTCCCCATTTTTTTTTCCAAATGGTTTCCCCATTTTTTGGGTGGTGTGACTGGAAGTTACATTTAGTACATACAGCAGCTCCTGTGCTAAAGAAGAACAGAAAGGAGGACAGAAGGCAGGGCTGATGGAAGACTCTGGTCACCCAGCAGCTGCACAGTCATGCTCAGTGCTCTTAGTGGATGAACACAGACAAACTGAGAGCTGCCTCAGCCCAGGGCACCAATGCAAAACAGCACAGGGCAAGTTTTGAGGCTCCTGCGCAAGGACTGGAATGCTCCAAATACTTCTTCAACAGCCAGGAACAGAATGATTTCATTTTCCTTCCCAGACAAGAAAATGCCCCCAGATGACCCTGCAGAGCCTGTGCTGATGACCATAAGCCAGTCTCTGCTATAACTTACTGTCAGCTTGGCACGATCTGTCAGCAGCTCGGTTGCTGGGGATAAAGGCAGAGGGATAGAGATGCTTCCCATTTGCTTTAACAGCATGAATAACAGCTCCACATACACTTTTATTTGAAAACCTTCTGTTTTCTAGCCTGTTTAGGAAGTGCACAGATGAAAGGCTTCTTGCCAAGTGAACTTTCTAGATCACACGCAGAGCAAAATGGGTCAAAGCATTAATTTAAATAGGCCAGTGCGCTCTTTTACAAAATATTAGGCTTAATCTCTGCTTAACATCTCAGCCACCACAACAGTCTGCTACAGCAGCAGTGCACATGTCATTGCTAGAGGAGATATCTGAACTCCCCAGCCTGAGCCCTGTTTCCTATATTTCATTGAAGTAGTTCAGCTTTGGCAGAAGCACATCTTCTGCCTTCTCACCACCTCTGGCCCCACAAGCACAACATGGATCTCTGGCCTTATGCTTCCCTTGTGGCCTTTACAGAGGAATAGCTGTTAGTATTGCCTCCTCTCATACACATCTTGCACAGACTTTCCATTCTAGCACACCACCTCCTGAATTCTTCCTTGTTTTGCCTACTTTTCCATGAGCACATTGTAGGCTGCTTGGCAGAACAGATAGAAATATTAACTGCATCTCTGTAATCTGAGAGGACCTCTTGGAAGTCTGCATGCACCTATGCCACTGAGATCTCAGGAGATGGCTCCATGAATGTACCCCTCTGCAGTAGATGTGAGCCAGCAAATCTCTATCACACTTCCAAATAAAGGCTTATTTACACATTGTCATGTGTCCTTGCTAACTTTAAGGTCCCAGGATCTTTTCCCATTATCACTTTTCCAGATTCCTCCCTTCTGACTGCCTTCCTCACAAAACTGTCTGAGCTCTCTTGAGTTTTCTGAAATTTTATTACCAGCTGTGGAAGAACAGTAATACCTTGGGAATTGAAAACAACAACTGAAATCGTTCTGTTTTGAATGCTAGAAGACAATGTACTTTCAGAAACAGGATCTCAGATACTCTCCTTGTTTATACAGATAATTGAAATTACTCTCAGTGCCAAGGGATATGCTTATTTTCATGTTTTTCTCCTCCTACTTCAAAGTAATTTATATTCAATCCTATTCGATACAGAGATGATCTGTGACCCTCCTGTCACTTCCCTTTCAAAAAATTTCAAATTAACTAATGAACAACTTGCTGCTCCCTCTTGAAATTTATCTCCCGAACCAGTGTCCAACATATGGGTTTTCAGCTTTGAGAACATGTTAAGGACTATTCTTTCATTAAACTGTATGATGCTTGAATGTAAAACCACATCAACAGATTTTCCTTCTGAGCATTGCTTATACCTCCAACATCAGCACTCTGCTTTGGTTTGGTCTTAAAACCAAGGGATCCTTAAAATTCGGATGCTACATTAGCTGAACCTTTTTGTAAATCCCATCTCATTCCTGAACCACTGCCTATTTCATTTGTAGGTGCAGATGGATGGCACTACAGTCTCCCAGGAGACTCTCAAGGCAGTACAGAGGCAAATGGAGCACAAAAACATAAACAAGTAGGCCAGAAACAGCAGAGCTAAAAAAATACTTACACTTGTACAGCAGAGAGTCTCCATGCAGCAAAAAAGAAAGAAAAAAGAATATGAATGGGGAAGACAAAGCAATAGCAGTTCTCAGGAAAGGAGGCAAAACCAGGACTCACCAAAATAAAGAAAACTAAAGCCAAAACACTTGGAAGTCTTAGCAGGAAAGGTGACATGCAAGAATGAGGTAAAAATCCCTTGTATTTGGAAGTGCTATACATTTTGTATTTCCAGAGGACAACCAGAGAAGTATGTGATCTCTCATTTGATCTGTATTGGGACAAATTAAGGTTTTCTGACATTTGTTTCCAATATATGGCACTTGCCAATGGTGCCAACCTGCCACCTGCTGTCCCAATGCACTGTTTTTCCACTTTGGTGGCACCAGTAGCAAGAAATAAAAGTTCTATTACTTCATAGTCTGAAGGAAGATTCTGAATTAAAATTGCCAGTTTGTTGTGGTGTGCAAGCAAGCAAGGAAAATAAAACAAAGCTTCTCTTGAAGGAATGAAAAAGGATGGAAGTCTGTTCTCTTGAGGTTTAAATAAACCTAAACCAAAGCAACAGTATTTCTCCTTCCTCTAAGGAGGTTTAGAGGCACAGACTTTCAAGCACTTTTGGCACATGAGAAAGATGCTGTTTCATGACTAAAGCACAGCCTTTTCTCTTCCCTTCAAAAATTGTAAGCAAAAAAAAGAAGCAGCACAGCCGTCATAGGAAATTAAGCAATGCCAAATGCCATATCCCATCTCTTCTATGGCTCATGGCCAATCATGCTCCTCCCAAATTTAGGGTTAGAAAAAACAATTATTAGAAGTGCGGTTTTGTTTTCAAGTTGAATGGGGACTGCTGCTATAACAACACTGCAGGTATTAGCAGAATGTGGCAGAAGTAGTCATGGTCTGGATTAAACACCTTGCCAAGAAAGTGCTGCATGTTCTTGCACCCAGCTCCTCTCCTTTATTTTCCTGCTGTCATCTGGGTCAGTTGTTTGCTTGTTGGGGTTTTGCCTCAGGGTTTTAGGGTTTTTTGGTTTTTATTTTCTTTTACCCTCAGAAACTTTGGTTTTATGCAAGAGTTCTCAGCTAGTAGTGATTCAGGCAAACCGCCTCATTACTCTCGTTTTTGTATGCTATCCATGCACACAGACCCTCTTACTCAATTTCTCTGTCAGAATCTATGTTCCCTCTTCTCTTGCCCATCTTCTACACTACCAATCACTACGGCTCTAAGATTGCTGGAGAGATTGCAGAATCCATTGACAAACATCTCAAAAACTGAAACAATCTTTAAAAAAGTGCTCCTGCACACTTCAAAAAATAAACCTGCAACACTGATTCTCTTTCAGACAGCATTCGTGGCAACACTCCAGCATTTTGTGCATATTTAATGCATAGGCAGGAAAGTTATTTGTATTATATATGCAGCTGGAAATGTGATTAGGACCAAAGTGCAAAGCAACACACATAAATGGAAGCAATCCCAGGATCTGAGGAAGTTTCCAGTCTATGGCCCTGATCCAACAAGGGCTTATGGAAACTCCTACCTTCCACATTTCAGTGATCTCCCAACTACTGAGGCATTTAAAAGTTAAAAGGTGCTAAACACCTTGTAGGTGGGGAATAAGGAGGGAGAAATAGGCATACAGCAGGCAACAGGTTAGACAAGGAAGCACCATTAAGAAAAGCAAAGACCAAGGGACTTGCCTGAAGCCACCAAGGAATCTGTCTCCTCTGCAGGGAACCTAATGCCAGTCTTCAGACCCCTGAAGTGCTACAGACCGTGAGGCCTCTCAACCTCTCCCCCCTTTCTTTGCTCTCAGTATAATTGCAATATGAAGTGGTCTGCCTCCCAGTGCACAGGGACCATCCCTGAAGACGAAATACCAACCCACAACCAAAAATCCCAAGAAAATTCAACTCAAACAAAATCAGAAACTGCATCAGCGAATTCGAACGATGTGCCAATGAGGTTTGAGATGTCATAAAAACAGTTCAGAGGAATTTTACAGAACATATTTATCAGTGCTATACCATTTCAGCTGTATGCATTTTGTAGGGTATGCCTTTTTAAGAAAGAGGCAAGAGGTAAGAAAACAAGGCATTCTATCACAAGTCCTATTGTTTTCTTTTGCGGTGAGGAATTCTGAGCTGTAAAGCTGCCATGACACCAGTTCAGTCAATAAATGTTTCCCACACTTCTTTTAGTCTCTTAACTACCTCTGGCAGTGTCACACATCTGTTGTCTCATTAAAAAAAAAAAAAAAAAAAAAAAAGACAAAAATTTCAGGTATACTTTACAAAGCAGAGCAGCAAATTGACCAGTTCTGGTTTTTGCACATGTAAGCTTTGGACATGCATATCTCACCATATGTACAGAAAACCTTAGAAACTAGGAAGTTGCTATTGCTCACATCAACTACAGAAGATTTTATGATGTGGTTTCCAGGGTGAAACCTCCCACATGGCTTCAAAAAACCAGTGATGCACTTCCCACTAGCAGTGACAGTAATCTGAGCCACTGTCCTTAGGATCTGTCCCTTGAGTGCCACTGTCCTTGTAAAGTTAAATGCAATGCTAAAATACATGACAGCTAATGGACTACTTTTCAGTAGACAGGAGAGCAAAGCCCCTCACAGTCCTGAAAGTAGGGCTATGCTTTTACATATCAGCAGAGATCTAGTCCTTACCTTCATATTTCAGAGTTCTGTACTCTATATGGAAATGTGATTGATAGATAGATAGATAGTTTAAATAAATATGGCGTACAAATAATCCATATGTGATCTTCAGGAGTATTTGTGTTTATCTCCTTCTCTCCCTGAAGAGCTGAATTTCTAGAGAAGGAGCTATAGCTCAGTATTAATTCAATTAGTCCCATATAAACCACCTGACCTTTAGAATTACTTCGTACTGAAACATTTTCTGAAAGAAAAGGAGTAGCACTGCAGTAAGATAAGATCAGTAGATTTGCCCTTGAGCTTGTTATATTTTACTAGCCAAGAAACTTTTGCTTTTCTGCTTGCTGAGATGTGGTGCATATACTCTGATATTTCATCAAGATTTCAGTATTTTCTTTTAATTAATAATTCTGCACTTGCATCTTTCAAATCATGTAAAATTGCTGCTAATAAACATTCCTGCATAAAAACAACCAAAGCTTTCACTATGAAGAGTGAAAAATCAGACACATGAATTAAACTGAGTGGTCCCTAAAATTATTAAACCAAATATTTAATTCCATTTAGTTCTGAATTAGTATCCTGCAAGGAACTCATGCCTGCAACTACCACCTGCAAAAGAAAAAGCAATTCTCCATAGCATCAGTTCTGCTTCCTAATTGCTCATAAAGAGGCTAATTTTCTACAGTACCTGAGCTTCAAGATGGTCCAAGAGGATGGTTCCAACTACATTATTTTTGCTTTTATAGTTTAGTAAAAAAATAAGTACAGGACAGAGAGCTGCTGCAGGTCAGCCAGCACAAATTATATCTTTAAGTCACCACAACCTGCTTGCTTGTCATTGCTTATTACCTTCAGCTGGCAAATGCTGACCCAAAAATTTCTTTGTTGATGACCTAATCTTCCATAGAGTAAAAATAAAAAGCTCTTAAACTTGGCAAACATGCAGGGGTGGACAGCTATTCAAGATAGCCAGTTCTTTAACAGCTACCATATCTATTAGGTGCCCTGGGCAAGAATATCATTAAATCAACTCAGAGGCAATGCACTCCTAAATGGGTGTCCAAGCCAGGCAAAATGGGGCTTAGGGCAACTTGAGATAGTAAAGAGTGCTCCTGCCCATGGCAGGAACTTGGGACTAGTGAATCTTTAAAGGTCTTTTCCAACCTAAACCATTTGATGATTTCATGAAAAGAAGTGTACCTGCCCACCCTAGAGCTTCCCAGGACTGAGAACCAACACAACTTCTTCATCTCTCCTCCCGTCCAACAACCAGAAGTGAACAGCTAACCAAAAGGATAAGCAGTCATCCAGACAAAAAACAACCAGTCATCTTTCCACCGCTGTCAGAGCCTTTGTGGGCAGCTGATGCATTGCTTGTGGTGACTTTTGATAGAGGAAATGCTACAGGGAGTAGCATTATCACACTGAGTTTACCCTGGAGGGGCAAGTGGACTCTATGCTCAGAATTATGATGGGAAGTTTTACTCTTGAAAACCCAGGCAGACTTGAGCTGTTGTTATTTTCCCACAAAAAATATTGCTTCAGACACCTCTCCAGCATGCACAATAAATCTTTATACCCCTCAGACACTTCGAAATATACTCTATTAACTAAAACATTAAAATACCTCTCAACTTCCTGAATTTTAAGTCCTGTCTGCACTATATCAAGATGTCTTCCTATTGAAAACAGCAAATAACTTGACAGGCAACTATTCTAAGACCCTGTATGAGAAACTGAAATACTTGAGTAGAGTATTTGAGTTTCTTCTCTAAAACAAACTGATAGAAAACGTCAACCCTTATTTACCCAAGAGAGGGTGGCAAAACTCAAAAGTTGACCTATGCAGTGATGACACTAAAGTATGACACATGATTTAAATAATGCTGCTTGGTCAGATAGTCATGGGGCAGCACACTAGCCTAGGAGGGACAGAAACAGTATGAAAGGATTGGAAGATGCTTACCCTGCAAAGCAGGGCTGCTCATCCACAAGCATGGAATTAAGTGCTGATTGTATAGACACAAACTTCCCAGGAGTATCTAAATACTATGGTATTGGAAATTACTCATAGATAAACTGTACCAGATAAAATGAGGTTCTGATCACCTTTGAGTGAAACAAACCTGACTTTTCCATCACTTTGTTCTCGCTTGTTTTTTTCTTTTAGATTTCTTTAATATCTGCATACTTGAAGATTCTTTCACCTGTTTAAGTGCTTTTGGTTTCAGATTAGTATTCCAATCCTGCCACTACTGACCTCAAAAATTCACAGTAACTTGATCTAACATGAGATACAATCTCACTGAAGAGATACATCCACCACTTTGTAAGGAGGCCTTAACTGACCTGCATAACATCCAAGGAAAGCATGTTTGAACCTCTAAGTTCTCCTCTAGTGTAACAGAAAGATGTGTTGAGAGGAAGTCTGATAGATTTATTAATAAGGCTGTGTGATGCAGTTGTCAATCATAGCAGTGATGACTTGATGACCTAGAAGCTGTCTTCTTGCGTTTTGGCATGATGTACGCTTGATTTTATTTATTTTGAAGTTCCTATTCTGGTAACCCAGCTCATCCTAACCTACTTTTCCTAGACAAAATATAGCAAAGCTTAATGGTACTCTGTAACTGCCTGCCCTAACACAGACTTTATCTCCCCTCTTCCTGTGAGGAACTATTCTTTATCCCTGCAATATGAAGTACCAGTGTTGCAAAGCAAGAAGTGGCAAGCCTCATGTGCTTTCATGAAGCACTCTTAGTGAGACAGACTCATGCTTGTGCTATTTTCAGTAAGCTCTCCAGATTTCAGAGTAAACAAGATTTCCCCAGACAACACAGATTCAAGTACCTCATGCCAAATTGTTCATCTGAGATGCTGGAAGAAACAAAAAGCACCAGAAAGGACCACTCAACCTATACAGAAAACTCCTCAACCATTTTAGAAGGTCAACTTGCCAGATACTAATTGAATTGTGACACATCATTGCTGCAGAGAGATGTGTGCTACAGAAATAGCATTGTCACAGGTTATTCTCATGCTGCTTGCTGATGTGCCTCTGCCAAAGGCTCCAGAGCAGCGATTTTGGCAAGAACTACTGTAAAGGAGCTCCTGCTGATCTACCATGGGAAATGACAAGAAGGCTATTATAAGCAGAGGCTGTGGGAAGATGGTTCTCTATCTGCTTGTGCTGAACATTAACTGACTCCATAGCTCTGCTGGCAAACAGGATCCCATGAGTGCCCCCTGACCCAACCTGTGTGAAAAGGTTTTGCCCTCATAACCTGTTAACTCTACCTGAAGCAGGTAATGAGCTCTTGGGTGATTCAGCTGCTGGCTGAATAGGCAAGCAAATGCAGGTAGGGACAGTCACCTCTCCACCAAGTGGTGGATGAGTGTCCATCAGCAGGCTGTGACAGTCTGTGACAGCTAGCTGGTGCCTGCTGAGATGCCTGTGCTGGCAGCCTGGGCATTCCAGTTCTTGCCAGCAGAGTGGCAAATGGTTGGATTCAGCACCCAGGGCTGGCACTATCCACAGACTGCACAGCTGCACGTTCAAGACCTTTCTGTCCACCACAAACTTCTTAGTAATAACTCCTTCTTAAAATCTCTGCAGGGAACTTCAGTTCTCAAGACAAGTGTTTCAATAAGTAGTTTGTTACTGAACTCTCCTTTCAATGTGGCTTTTTCATGACACATGAAGTAAACCAATGGAAACTCAGTAAGACAATTACTGCCACAAAATATGTAACTGCCTTCTTGTTTGCAGCTGGGAACAAATTAATTTTCTTCCTAGTATCTGGTACAGTGCTGTGTTTTGGATTTAGCATGAGAATAGTGTTGATAACATGCTAGTGCTTTTAAATGCTGCTGAGCAGTGCTTACACTAAATCAAGGACTTTTCAGCTTCTCAAGCAGCCCTGCCAGCAAGGAGAGTGGGGGTGCACAAGAAGTTGTGAGGGGGCACAGCCAGGAGAGCTGATCCCAGCTGACCAAAGGGACATTCCATACCATGGAATGGCATCATGCTCAGCGTATAAAGCTGGGAGTAGTTGGCCAGGAGGTGGTGGCTGCTCCTCAGGGACTGCCTGAGCATCAGTCAGCAGGTGCTGAACAACTGCACCGTGTATCCCTTGTTTTGTACATTTTTTCATCATTATTACTATATCCCCTTCCTTTTCTGCTCTATTAAACTGTGTTTTTTTTTCTCAAACCATGAGTTTTACTTTTTTTCTGATCTTCTCACACATCCCACTGCGGGGGAGTTGAGTGTAATGTTCAGCTGCCTGCCAGATTAAATCACAACAACTACACACCCTCCTCTCTGCTCCCAACACAAATGTGGGTCTGCTAAGGAATGCTACCAATATTACAGGAAGGCAAGTGCCTGGTACAGGTGACACCACCCAAACAGAATACCCAGCAGCTACATTCCACAGTTTTTCCTATAACCTAAGCAAAAAGCGATCTCCAAATTCATACTACTTTTTTTTTCTTAAACAAGCATGCAGTGCTGTTCATCACATTCTTCATTTACTTCATATCATGCCAAAATAATGTACCCTAGATGATGAGAAACAGCTTTGAACTCTAAGAAATCTCAGCTGGTTTAATAAAAACAAATTATCTATAAATTATCCATCACCTCCTTCCATTTAGAGACCCAAGAAAAGACATTGAAAGCCAGGTTTCTTTTAGTGTTTCAGCTGGGAACACATAAACCCGCACAAGCCTGTACTCTGTAGTCTATATGTGTAAGAAGTATTGAATAAATACGTGTAAGGGCAGTGAGGGTGCTGCAAAACTATATATAGAGGAAACCAGGAGAAGATAGGTAATAAATATTCACTATTAAAATTAATGTATCCATAATTCGAATGAGGGTAACACATAAATTGCAAATAAACAAGACATTCTGCAAAATGATCACACTGATTCCTTTTGTATGGCACTTTCTCAGCCACAGCACTGCATGTGTAGGGAAAGGCAGAAGGACGACTCTGGCACTGTTCTTTGCTCCTCCTGGCAATATTTCCATAAACTCTCCTAGCTTGGGGTGAGTCACAAATATGACTGGACTCCCACTGAAGTAGATTTGCTCACATGCCTGTGAGCCTTTTCAGAAGCCAAGAACACTCTCACATACCATAATGCCAGTTTCTAGCTTCCCACAGAGTGATGTATTTACTGCACATCAAAGGCCCATTTCTGCTAATGCATACAAGAGAGAAACTCAAGTGTCACAATCAATTTAATCCAGCATTCATCCAGGCTGCTGCCTTTGCCCTCATCCCCGTCTGCTTGTTTCTGCCACTCAGGATTTGCTTTGTGGACTCAACCAGGGGACTAGCTGGTCTGTAAACTAACCTGGGAAAGAAATCCTCTGTGAAAAGCTGGATTGTCAGTCAAATCAATTCCCACACCCAGTTTGTTGTGAGGCTGTGGGCAGGAAAGTGTGAACTGTGTATGGGGAAATGTGGAAATGCTCATTTCAGCAAAAAAAAAAAAGATTTTTGCTGCAGTAAGTCAGTCCCAGAGCAGGAGCTTTATTTATAGCACAGGAGAATATATAGAGCCCAACAGGAAATGGGAGTTTATCGCAGGAGGTGTTTTGGGTCTTTCATCCAAAAAGCTGAGTCTATGCCTGAGACAATTCTGTTGCAGGTACATAGAGAGCAGCAAAAATCACATGTGGCAGTAAGTCAGGGCATACCAGAGAATCTCTGCTTTGGTTTTTCTTCCTACAGCATCAGTGCACATGTTCCTGAGTGTGCACCATCATCTCCTCCTCCTGCCAGTGAAAGCAAATGAAGAAGTTTCTGTCGTTTTAATTCAAACTTGCTGCTGATGGGAAGTGGGCAGGGGTCGGGGGTGGGTCAGGGCAGAAAAGCTTACAGCTGGTGCTTTATGAGTTTGGGGTGGTTTTTTTGCTTATTTATTTCAAGAATTGCATTTTTGGTGCCATTTCTTTCTTTTCTCTGAAAACACTGAGGTCCATACACTCCTTGTCCTTCAGAACACACAAGGTCATAAGTTTTTTACTTAATACAGGATTCATCAGCTAAATCTTTGACAATGACTAGCCAGGAAAATATACATCACCAATCTACAAGTGTTCTGCTATTTCTGCAAATTGTCTTCTTGACTCTACAGGTGAAATCTGTTGTTCATAAAAGAACTTTAATTTATTGCTCATGAGATTTTTTTTTTTTAACTCTCCTCCATTGAAATCACAGAACAATTTCTGTGGTTAAAATTAGAAATAGATGAAAAATGGCTAACACTCAACATTCATCACAGGCAGTTCTTTCCTATTAGCCACTAGCATTTTTTTCAAACACAATTTACCATCCAAGTGTTTCAATCTGCTTTAAAGAAGAGTTATAGGCAAACTTCTGTAATACAACCTATAATTCCTTTATATGTTTCAAAGAACTTCCTACCATATCTCTTCATAAAACAAATAACCTCTACTTTGCTCTAAAAACAATACTTAGCCTGGCTGTATGCTTGTTACTATCTATAGTAATAAAGTTATATTGCTGAAAGAGATATTTAAAAAAAGATGGGTACATGGATTGTTAGTAAAAGAAAAGCTGTTTCTCTCTCAAAACATCTTTCAGTAGTGTCTTGGCTCTATTAAGCTCTATTTAGTATTCTAGAAGCCAAAATAACATTCAAATAGCTGAAAGGAAAAAAAAAAGTCTTTAGAAAATAACATTAAACACAATCTGACAAAGATGCTCCACTATCTTTTGGTGGGGAATTGAGCATTATTTAGTATTTCTTACTTCTGCAAAGTACTAATGCACATGAAAGAATAAAGCACAACTAGAAACATTATGCAAATTAAAATCAGATAGTATCCACCTGCAGGATTACACATACCATACACATGATATTCAGCCTCAGTAAAAGAGGGTGCATTATTTAAAGTTAGTTTCAAAATGAATCCATGAGTTGAATATGTGTCATGCTCATCATATAAACAGAAAAATTTAGACAAACCATACTATTTTATGAAGCTAATTCATGATTGAGTCTAAGCTCTGAATAGGAGGCCATGGTTTTTCCTTTCATCTGAGAAGAGCAAGTCATTTTCTGCATAAAGATTTTTCTTTCCATCTTAGTTGCACACAACTTTTATCTAATGACTTATTACCATCAAGGCAGCTCTAATTAAATGTAGACAACTAAGACAGCTGTAGATTAAGGAAGCATTAGTTTATTGTAGTGCAGCTCAGGGAGATCAGAAAATCTTGGATGTGTAATGTTCCAGCAATCTCATCCTACGCTGGACCACTCAATTGCTCCCAGTGTTCTTCACAACTCATTTAACAGACTGGCAAATTCTGGTATGACTGACAAGTCTTTCATATTATGGGCTCCCAGGCTGCTGTTAAGGCTGGATGAGAAACTGACCCTAAGCTGAAGCTAATAAGTGTTAACTTCAGAGTTTGTATTTAGGAAGTCTTAATTCCCACAACAGAAAATACTAGAAATAACATGTAAGAGTCTGTTTTTCAGTGATGCATTTTGTGAGCCCATGTGTGATATTTCATTCTGTCTTGTCTGTGTTGTTTATACATATCTAAATTTCTACTCTGTCAGGAAAATACTCCCAAACACAGCCACTCTGCTGTGGCTGTGAGAGTAGGTGGGCAGGCTCTGGAATAGTGCCTGTTTGTTCCTTCTCTCACCAGCAATGGAGATTTCAGATCCCTTTGCTGCCAGTCCAAGTGTTCCAAACTTTTCTGTATTTGGATTTCAATCCACACATAAAAACAAATAGCACATAAACATTTTATTACTAATACATCCACCTCACTCCCAGTCATTCATATAGCTTCAGTGACACACAATCTACCTACAACCACATTCAAATGTGAATCCAGATCCAGTTTTTCCCCACATTGTTCAAATACAGCTTCAAGGGAAGCTGGTAAATACAACATGAGGCTGTACGGTTTACCCCTGCCAAAATACTGATCATAAATAGGCTTGCTGAAGAAAACAAGAACAAAGAATTGATGGAGATAATGGGGGTTTGCAAAACAAATCCTATTTTGCAAATGGAAAACAGCTTCCCTCAAATGGTGGTCCAAGCTCAGTGCCTCTCCATGACCAAAATCTCTTCTTCCCAAAACATCTTGACAGCCACCTGGAGCAAGGCTGGGCTTAGAATAGGCAAGTTTTCTCTGGCATCCCGGCAACACAATCAGCCTCATCCTACATTCCAAATACTTTTGGCTATAGGAGATTAGGCTCCCAAGCAAGCACAATACCAAGCTGCAATTCAAGGTTTCAGGTTTCTGGTTTACATAACACACAGCCAGGTGCATCTAGTCAAAAGGCTAAGATCTGCTTAAGGATTTCCAATGACCAAGCAAGGCAATGTCTTGGACTAATGCCACTTTGGAAGTAATATCTAAATGTCTATTTCTCATTTAAGATTAAAAATAATCAAAATAAATTAGGTTCCTAATTATAGTTCATAAAACCATATGCTTCTCTTTCAAGTAAAATCTCTCATATAAAAACCTCTCAACATATCTGTGTCCCGCACTGACCAGCTCATAAAGCATTCACTATGCCCCTTTCAGAGGGATCCTTATTTCCACACAAATACCTGTGTGACACTTAAAAGCAGCCACAAATCAAGTTATGTTTATCAAGAGAGTATCTGAACTCTGTAGGATTTTCCCATAGCTAAAATGCTCTCTTTGAAGTTACTGACTCCACACAGAAGATACATTCTTGAAGTCCTTTCAGTTGCAAAAAAGTCAGTGAGAACACTAGCTCAGTAAAAAATCCCTGTATTGCTCAGCCTTTCGGAGCTGTGGCATTGTGTCACATGTTAAAGTTCAACAAGGCCAAGTGCTAAGTCCTGCACCCCAGTTTGGGCAATCTACAGGCTGGGCAGAGATTGGACTGAGAGCAGCCCTGGGGAGAAGGACTTGGGGATGTTTGTGGATGGGAAGCTCAACAAGACCTGACAAGGTGCACTCACATCCCAGAAAGCCAACTGTTTCCTGGGCTGCATCAACAGCAGCGTGGCTAGCAGGGTGAGGGAGGGGATTCAGCCCCTCTACTCCTATCATATGAGAACCCAGCTGGAGTGCTGTGTTCCAGCTTTGAGGCCCCCAATTTAAGAACATGGACCTGGATCAGGGGGCTGGAGCACCTCTCCTATGAAAACAGGCTGAAGGAGCTGGGGCTGTTCAGCCTGGAGACGAGAAGGCTCCAGGGAGACTTTACAACTGTACCTAAAGGAGACCTACAAAAAGGCAGGACTTTTTACAAGGGCATGTAGTGACAGAAAAAAGGAGAAATGGCTTCGGCTGAAAGAGGGTGGATTTTGATAAGAATATTAGGAAGAAATTCTTTACTGTGAGAGTGATGAGGCACTGGAACAGGCTCCCCAGAGAAGTTGTGGATGCCCTGTCCCTGGAAGTGTCTTGGGCCAAATTGGATTGTGCTCTGATCTGGTCTAATGGAAGATTCTCTGTCCATAGAACATGATCTTTCATTTTCCTTCCAACCCAAATTATTCTATGAATTCATCTGTTTATCTCTATGTTTTTACAGCAGCAACCAACATAATTTGCAGTCAGGATGCAAAAAGCAGCTCCCAAATATGGATTACAGCTTTTAATAAATGAATTCTTGAGCACTAAGATTACTGTCTCATGTTTATTTGATGCTTCATTCTCTTCAGAAATTAGATATTGATGAGCATCTGGGTCACAAAGGTATTTGAATCTCTGTGCAAGATGAGGGTGAATGAAGATAATGAAGACACTTCTGAATATAAGTACAGTTAGCATCTAACGCATTTTTAGAGAGTGTAAGCAGCATCACATTTCCATTATTTTAATAAGGCCAAAAGGAAAGATAACAGCAGAGTGATATGATGCTTTCATATAACCATGGTGATATGAGACAAAGAGAAGAGCTATTGTTTACATTTCCAGTATTACTATCCTTAACAGGCTGCAAGAATAAATTTAAAGGCAGAGCGTGGGGTGACAAAACAAGCCGTTAGCTTAGTTTTCTATATATGAAGCCAACATGCAAAAACTAACTAACAGGTACAATGTTCAGATGTCATATATTTTACTGGGATGTCTCTCCCATAGGAGCTAGGGCTCAAAATGATTACTGAATGTTGGCCACAGAAAGCTTCTGGAACGTGATAGTACCAGTGATGAACTAGATGATGTAATCAACACCACAAGCCTCACAGGGATTTGTGATGCTCAGACAAATGTTGTATCAAATCGGCTCTCATGAAACTGGAGATTTGGAAGCGAGAGAGAACCTGTTTTAAGCTGGCATTTGCAATGAAAGTGTGCTTTTGTTTTATAGATGAATGAGACCAACAGATAGCTGGAAACAGCAGCAGGTCTGCTGCTCCTTCTCCTGTGCTGACTCTGCAGCACGTTTATTCAGGGAGCTGAATCAACAAACCTTCTACAGAAAGCTGCAATCACTTTTTCTGCCATTTTAGCTTCTGGTGAAAGCACATGGTTAAGGAATCATGTAGGAAGGTAGAGCAGAGAGCTCATTCCTTGCAGGAGTGACCACGTATTAGACTGACTGATTTGTAATACAGAAGCACTTCCTGAAGTTCCTGTCCACAGTAAAGTTCCCCAACAGACTGAGCTGGGTGGAAGGAAATTTGAGATTGAGAACAGTTATTTTTGCAATCATGTGAGTTCACATCTTGTAAGGATGATGATATGGCACAGAGACATCTTTACAATAAAGTCACACATAAATCAACTTCTGTTCATGGTCAGTAACATAACTTTCAGGCAGAAATATTTTTTGTCACAGGTGAAAGGAATCCAAGTAGAAGGAAGACAAAGGCAGAAAGCAGCATGCTGTCAAAGGATAGTGTGGTCCAATTTATTAGCTCAGCTGAACCTCTGAAACTGTGCCCAGTGGAAGAGGTGTTTACTGCACCGTATGCAAGGGAAAGGCCCTTGAACAGGCATGAGGAAAGAAATGAAGGAAAGGGAAAAGCTCTTCTTCTGCTAAACAACAAGATGCAGCTCAGACAAAATCTTCCAAGATAACATTTACTTCTTCTAGAAGCTAATTCCTAACTTCAGTTTCCTGATACCAGGCGTTTGCTAAATGACATTCTGAGAAGTGTCTTTCCTCATTACCTGTGTACTTAACCACACAAGCTGTGGAATGTGTCTTACCATACAAGTGTCCAGATCCTCCAAACGTTCTATCTCTGTCAGCTCCTCAACTGTGATCATGGAGCGTTTAGTGGGTTTTTCTTCTGCTAACTCAATCTCCAGTGATTCTTGCTGTGGAAGTGGTTTGCCACGTCTGGTCAAATGGTCAGCCTGGAGACAAAGACAGGAACACACCAGTCAAACTTAAACACAAAAAGAACCCAACCAGAAAGTTTACAGAATTTCAGTGATCAGAAATCCTATAAGACCAAGTACAAAAGGAAAGCTCACTTATGCTGGTTAGTCCTCACACTGGGTTTGTCTTAAAAAGAAAATAAAATTGTGGAAGGGAAGCTTTTTCTTGAACCATTTTTTTAAACTAACAAAGACATGTCCAATAGCAGCCAGTATAATTTTCACAATAATTCAATGGCCAAAATGTTATAATCTGCTATTCACAAAAACAACACAGTTTGAAATACCTCAGTTCTGTTTCGCTGAAGAAATAGATAGGGAAAAGCTGTAACAACAGTAAAGTCTGTTTTCAGACCTGCATAGCAAAAAATCCTACTAGGACAACAGAGAATGTTATATGAACCACCCTGGATTGTATTTGGAATGGAGTGGGCTCATGATGTCACGAAAATGATGAAATATTTTCTAGTTCTTTTGATAACTGAAGAGAATATTAAACAAACATCTGCTAAAAGCAAATATTTGAAGATCAGCTGTCCCAAATCAGTTGGTCACAGAAGTCTTCAAAGAAGCAGCTAGAGAGAGCTGTAGTCCACTGCTTCACATCAGCACAATTCAGGACAACCAGTGGACTGCTGTTATGTTAACCATCAAAAAAGGTAAACAGGTGACCTGAGTCAATTATAGCTCATTTAGCCTAGTGTTTACTTAGGGAAAGCAACTGGAGAGCTGCTATGAATTTATCTTCAACCACACTAAAATATCTGCAATAATAATTAATGCTAATCGTCATCTGATTAGGTCTGAGGTCTTGTCAAACAAGGTTTATTTTTCAAAGTTGCCTCAAACACTACTATGCCAATGCAACAAACACAGACATTTGTGAGTGGTTGAATTAGTAGAACATGACACTCCAATTTAAGGAGCTGGCTGAGAACTGCATCAGTGCATTTAATCTTTATGTACTAAGAACTAGCTGCCAGCTCTCAGATTGCAGCTGTCATCTGAAGATTAACAGTGTCAAATTAGACAGGAGTTTCTCTAGCAGCGTTTTTGAGATGAGTACTTGTCAAGGTTTTCATCAGGGCTATAATATCTCAAAGAACCTGCAGCTAGCAGAAACATGGCAGAGTTAAATGGTGAAAGGGACATGTTAGTCATGTAGGCCAAAATGGGCCACAAAGCAAATCAACCCAGCCCAAAATGCACAATCATTCCTTACAAACCAAGAGCACTGGCAAGTAGCCAATTTCACAATCCTGAAAAGCAACAAGTGTCCAGAAGCCTTTAGTGGGAGGGATGTCTAGCAAACCTTGTCCTAAAAATGAGCTACCACTGAAACTCTGACAAAAGGAAGGAATTCTTATATTCTTGGCTATGTAAATACAAGGAATAAAGAATATCAGGAGAAAAAAACAATTTCAGTCCTATGTACTGTGCTGGTTAAAACACTTAAATAGTCTGTCTGGTTCTGGAAACCACGATTTTAAAAGCAACTTCTTAAACAGCTGGAAAAATTGCAGAGTATTTTCAGTGAAGTGACTCAAAGCCTGGAGAAAATGATGTACTGTGCAGGAACCAGGGTCTGCCCAGGTTGTGCAATACCACTGGACAGAAACAGCCCAGTCACTGCTCATTCCAGCTGAGCCTCCTCCAGGACAAACTGCAGCTCATTCATGTGGTCTCTCCCACAGCAGGCTGTTGCTGCTGCATAGCTCCAGAGACCAGAGGTTGTACCTTTACACAATGCTGCTCTGTATTACAAAGATGCATGCTCAAGTAACTCAGTATTCCATTAAAAAAAAACGGGGAGGGGTCGCAGGAAGAGTGATTTGTTTCATGTGTGTGAGGACTTTCACAGAGAGGAAATAAGGAGAAATATATATAGTTCCCTTATCTTGGAGAGAAAAGCATCTGAAAAAATTAATGACTGCAAGTTGAAGCCAGAGAAATTTCAATTAGAAATGAAGAGCAACTTTAATCAGAACGACCACCCACTACGTTCCTTAAAAAAATGAGTACTGGATTGTCCTTACAAAGCCCCGTTACATTAGAAGCAGGAAAGTTTTTCTGTAGAAATAAATATCTGTGCCTCCCAACAGCTCAGGACCTTCAAGTGCTTTCATTCCTACATTCTTACTCCTTTCTCTTCAAACTTGACACCTACATTTCTGAGGTAACCTCAAAACATACTCATTCAAGGAACCAGGTCTCAACAGTGCCTAAAGAATTCTAGAGAATGAAATCTTTCCTCTCATTTCAAGAGCAACCAAGCCTTATACTCTCACCTTGATAAATACCAGGACTGTTCTTAACTAATGACTCAATACTGCATCCTGATGGCATTTTTAGCTCTCGATCTGACAACAGCTCAAAAGGTAATAGGACAAGTATGTAACACAGTCTGTTCTAAGGTTGCATCTTTCTTACAGCAAAGACAACAACCCCAAAATCATATTTCAAAAGATGTCAGGATGTCAATGAAAATAAGACCAATTTCAAAATGGAGCTGTCAAAGGAGAAACTGAACAAGTTATGAATATAAATGGCATTGTTGATATCTGGCATATTAGATATCAACCAATAAAAAACTCACCAGTTTGTGATGGCAATGGGAAAGTGCATCCAGGATTTCATCTACCACTCGGTCAGAGAGGAAAGAAGCCACTGTCAGCTTTACTTCACTGTGTGAGGATTAAAAATGAGAGAACTTCTTAATTCATGCAGGAGAAGGTGTCTTTATTACACATTCAGCAGTGTGACGACTATCCACAGTGCTGTCATTTTATTTGAAGTAAAACATTAGAGGGTGTCAGGATACATGACTGCAGGTTTCAGAAATAAACTCATGAATCACACAATAAACACAGGAGCCTCTGTACCATATTTAACCTGTTTCTAACGGTTTTCCATGAGATGAAATGAAAACATCTGGGTAAGAGAGGTGAATAAAAATAAGAAGGGAAACTCAGAGGGGAATACTCCACCACTAAAATCAGACAAACACGAATCTCAGATGAATGGGATTAGGACAGTGCTGCCTATATAACACTACTCCACTGAACAGCTACAATCCATTCATTTCCTCAATTCCTTTTTGTGTTGATCAGCCAGTAAGAACAACTGTGCAATGCTGGTTCTTCTGTCAATGCCATCACAACTTTGCTTCCCTTTTTGCTCTAGGTAACCAAGAACTTCACATCAGCCATTTTTCCACTGCACAGACATATGTGGAATACCTCCACACCTGCACACTGAGCTTAGGTTTCCCTAGTAACTCCCTCTCAAGGAAATGTGTATCTTGAATTGCTCCCTTGGGGTCCCATCTTTGGTGACAGCATCAAATGCCCTGGCTGTGGAGGGCAGCTGATGTGGAGCCAACTGCCTGAGCTGCAGCCCAAAGCTCCACCTCTGCTGCCTCTGCTTTCAACGCCAACTCTTTCAACTGACACGTGCCAGCAAGTGACACGATTTTGGTTTATGGTTTTTTTATGTGGACTGAGCTGTATTGGATTAACAAAGCTATTTCTGTCTGAGGCTAGCACTACTGCTACAGAGAGCCTGGAGAGAAAGGTAAGGAACTCCTTGGAAAGGCAATGCAATTCATAGGGAGGTAGAATGGAGGCCAAGCCACAGAGGGAAGGAAGAGAATGAGAGTGAAGGAATCTCCCTCAGCTACCAACATTAATTTCATATAATGCAAGACAGGAAAGATGACCCTCACCTCACTGACATTTCCAGCTTCTACAAATAGAAGAGGCGGTATTATTGTCTTGGGGCTAAGATTTATTTGATAGGACTGAAGTGCAGACAACTTATTCCCTGAACCATTTTAAACACTCTGAAGGTATAGCTAAAGTCTTTAACAACTTTATCCTGCCTGTTTTGGTGCATTCTGCAAAACTAATTCCCAAGTCTTACTGTTTCCTTCCTCCTCAAAGATACTAGCATCTCAATGCAAAATGCCATGCTTTTCAAGCATCAGGCAGAAAGGAACTGAAAGGTTTAAGTACAAGTAAACCACATTATACTGTGTAAATATATTCTCTGGTATACATTCAATATGGAAAAAAAAGCAGTAAAAAGTCAGGTGAAAGCCTCTGTTTTTTTACAGGACAAACTAAGAGTTCTTTAGGGTAATGGTTTCTGCTCCAGGGTTGTGGTTTGAATATCCAAGTTTCCAATTTTTAAGTACATCTGTCTGCTGTGCACAACTCCCACACAAAGTCTTAAAGTGATTGCTACAGCTATAGGACAAGACCAAATGTAATAACAGACAAAGCACTGCCACAACCCAAAGCAAATAGTGCAATTTCCTTCTATTACATTAATCCAGAGTTATGTGAGAAAATAAAGCTTTTTTAAAAAAGTATCAGTCATGAAAATGTTATTTGAGTACCACAACCCAAATCTTTCACTAAATAAGGGAGCACATGCATTAATCTAAATTAACATCCCTAGAGATTCCAAATATATGAATCTAAGTTCCCCAGACCTGAAGAACAATTTCCTGCTCTTTGAATGCTGTAATATAGTTTCTTGTGAGTCACAAAAGCATTCCAAAATACTTCCACTACACAAATACACATACACACAACCCAAAACCCGAATTCCAATTTTGTTAGATTAGTCTCCTGAAGTACCTAATTTTATTGAGGATATCAATTCCAGATTGCTCCAAGAGGACATTTTTTACAAAAGTGCGTGGGATGGAAATCTTCTCAGTGCTGGCCTCAATGAGGTCTTCACGGATGCGAGCCTTCTTCATTACATTTGGGCAAAGGTTTTCTGCTGCATCCACCATAGACTCAAGGAGGGTCTGCAGCACAGTAAGCAAAAAATAACATTAGATACTGGGATTTACTTTAGCATTAGGAAGTGACAGCACTATTCTGGTGAAGAGCACTACGACACTTTTAAACTTGTACTTTTTACAATTCTTCTTCCTGCTTTCCAATCTATTTTGCATCCAGCTGCAATATAAGACGTTTTACAAAATATAGCTTTGAGAATCAACACACTTGTTCAGAAAATGACCCGCAACTGTACTTGTTTGCCTTTTCAAATATGAAACATTTACATCTCTGTGTGTTGAACTGTCAGGACAAATTAGCTTCCCTTGTGCATCCACCACTGCAGTGGATGCTCTACTGCAGCTGCCTTCCCTCTAAACTGTGCTCTGAATCACCAATTTTCATCAGTGCTCCAGACCTGCCAATTTGTAAGAAGCATCAGTAAATGAGGAAGGGAGACTCCTGAGAACTCAGCATGCTGTAGATGGCTGGAATATACCAGCTGAATATTAAGAAGTAGCTACAAGCGTGATCCGCAGTTGGCATGCAAACCTTTAATAAATGGATCTCATGTATGTACATGTAAATCTACAGCAAACTTTAGATGTAGCCAACAATTTTTATTCACACAGAATCAGAGAATGGGTGAAAGGTTAGGAGGGACCACTGAAGGTCATCTAGTCCAACCTCCCTGCTCCAGGTTTCCCTAGAGCACATGGCACAGAATTGTGTGCAAACAGTTCTCGAGTATCTCCAGTGAGGGAGACTCCACATCCTCTTCAGGCAGCTTGTTCCAGTGCATGGTCACCTACACAGGAAAAATCCAAAGGAGTGTGGGGAAAAAAAAAACAGGAACAGGCCAGAGCCCAGTTTACTGAAATGGACCAACTTGTCTTTGATAAGACTGGGGGTTGATAACCAAACAGAAAAAGGTACTTACAAATAATAATAAAAAAAAAAAAGGAAACAACATTTCCTTGGAATGGTGTACTACGTAAGCCTAGATCTTACCTAGGCATTTGGGCATTTGTAAATTCCACAAAAATAAGAAGTGCACCCCTTGAAAACTCTACTGATTTCCTTTATCTTCTCAATCCCATACCACAGGTAAGTGACCGCAGATTCAACTCCATTGTATCAGAGCTTTTTTCTCTTTTCACAGCCTTACCATAACTAGCAATTCCCTTATGCAGACAATGAGCAAGAAAAAAACACCATTGCTGCATAAAAATTTAAATTATTCAAAGCAGTATCTTTCAGTCTGTAGCTTTTACAGTCTGAAAAAAACCAACAAAGCAACATGAAGCAGCCACAGCGTACAGGAAAGCCCAATCTTTACAGCATTTTATTTAGAGTTATAAGGGACAACTGCCATTATAGCTAATAATATATCTTGTTGCTGGGTTCTCAAGATGCCCTTTAAGAGCTCTTCCCACACTCCCTCCTTCAATCCTCAAGCAGATTTGGGGGCAGCATGACTAATGAAGAGATTTCAAGCCTCTGTGGCCATATCCCCATTGGGACGAAGTACTTAAATGTTAGAGAAAACTGAGCCAAGTAAACTACTAATGAGAGTTCCTGACACATCCATTTTTCCCATAGCATTTATTCACTGGTGCAATTGTGTATTGTGAAAAAATTCCCTGGCCTCTCAAGAGTTACTGATGAATTGCAATCATAAAAGTGATAGACTTGCTATGTTGAATTACAATTGCAGTCTAAGCAGGTTCTTTCAAAATAGATATGTGAAAAAAATGCTCTGTGAACGCATCACTGGGAAGCAGCAGGAAAAACTAGACCTTTCCTGAAATTTCCAAAATCAATTTTTACTCAAAAAACTGAGAAAATGTGCAATTTAAAAGTCAAATAGAGTTTGGATCTTATCTTTAATTGCACAACTGAACATATTTTCTTCAATGGTGGATTTTAGCTGTTGATTTCACATGACTATTATCTACAGATGGTATCTACAGAAGGTATCTACAGAAACCTTTCCTCACCTCCTAATTCCATGCCCAAACCTTTCACTGATGGGAAGCCATAGCTACTAATATTGACTGGGAAAGGGGACACCTTTCAGTCACAGGGCTGTAAATACCAGTCACCAGGTGAAAGAAAATAACAAAGTACTACCCACAGTTAAAGAATCTTAACACTCAGGAGAAAGATACAGTGAGGTAAAGGACTGAAGAATGATGAGACCAAAATAAAAAATGGAACAGGTGATGGAGCCCACAAACCCTTTGCTCTAGGACAAAATTTAGGAAGAATATTTTGAGCACTCCTGTCACTACAAAGCAATTATGTTTGTGTAGGTTCCACTTGTCTTGCTTATTTTCCCTTGGGCCTTTGCTGACTAAATAAAATATCTCCAGGTTCTGTGTGCCCACAGTGACACCAGCAGGAGAAGAAAAAGGCAAGGGTCTTGCTATAATTTCTCCTCTGGTCAACTCATTCCAATATACTGGTTTTTCTTACTCTAACTTCCTTTCTTCAGCCCTCTTCCTTTCCTTGAGTTGAAAAAAAAAAAAAAAGGAAAAAAAAAAGGAAAAAAAAAATCTTATTTACCTAAAATATGTTCATCGGCTTTAACCAATTTCCAAACTTATTTTTAGAATCACACCCTGGTTGCTATGGAAACTAAAAAGCAAACTCTTGCATCACACAGGATTTTTTTCCCCCCCAACAATTTCAAAAAGAACTGTCCTTATGTGAGCTCTTAACAAGTAACAAATTGCTTACGATGTTTTGAATTGACCTAAACAACTGGGGGGAAAGAAATTATTCTAATCCTTGTTCAACACTTCCTCCACGCATAGAACTTAAAGGGAAACCTTTCCACTTTAAGTGAAAATTAACAAAAATGAGTGTTGGAGCATACGAAGAGCTTTATTACTACAGTTTTTTGTAAACCACTAAACTTGAATGCCACACAGATCAAAAGTAAATGTAAAAGTTTGAATGGTTGAGCTAAAGTGCCTTTTGTTATAAAGGCATAAAAGTATAAATGGAAGACACATTAATACAGGAACATTTCAAATGCTGAAGAGTCTTTTCTTTCATCCTGTATAAGACTCTCCAAGATGACCTTATTTAAGTGCATGAGCCCAGCACGTAGGGCTGACCTGACTACTCCTGTCCCAATAATACCCCAGAAGTTCTACTGGTAAGAATCTTACAGATAAATCACTTTTATGTCTGCAGAAATCTTCACCTTATTTCATATAATGGGGAAAGGGAGAAACATACTAAAAATAGAGCACCATTTTCCTCCTCATTAACTTCTTAATTTCAAAAAGGTAATTAGTAATATGGCATTATTATTGTTCTTCATTATAGTCCCACTGACTGAAGCATTTTCATGTTGCAATTGAAAGATCAAAGAATCTGAAGTTTGTAAAGAGTTTAAATACTGCAGAACATAGGCAAAGCAGCTTAGTCATAAACAGAAGTTGATCTGAGCTGCCCCAGAGCCATATTTTTAAATTCATCAGCTTCCATACAGATCCCAACAGTCGTTAAAATTTTTCCACCTTGTCTTTTTCCTGGACTGATCCTTTGCACATGCTGTATGGATGGCTCTTCTTTGCTTGTCACACAGGAAGAGCAAACATAACTGAAGGTTCAAGTTTTCTGAGCAGGAGCTGGCTGAGCACACAGGTGAGAACATTCACAGATCAATTTCATCTATTTTCCATCTGCCTGCACCAATTCTTTGGGCACTCTCAATACCTACAAGTTACCCAAATCAAACAGTAAAGTGGAAATCCTGCACCAGGTTCAAAAGTGACCACCGAGAAAAAAAATCTGCCATGGAGTCTATAAAAAAGCAGCTTTCACTCTACTAGGACTCCTTAACCACTGAGCACTTTTCTCCAGGGCATGAGGCTTCTTAGGGTGCTTGAGAAATGCCTTTATAAAAGGCTGAAGGAGCAATTGATTAGTCTTCCTCTTCTAGAAGAGGAAAAAATATGATAATAAACAGTATATGCTCCTCCTGCCCACTGAAAACAGTAAAGCAACTTTTTCTTGTATTCCAACTGGGAAAAAAATCCAAATAACAAGGCCCAAAGTTTTAAGAAACTAAAAATGGAAAGACAGCTAGCTTACATACAAATCTACCAAGAAGAAAAATGGAAGTGTGGCACACTTGCATTTAGCAACAGAAAACCTTAGATTTAGTTATTTCTGCATGTGAGAGAGAGCAACACATCTATCCACAGACCTTAAGTTGCTCGTCCACAACCCTTGTGACTTCTCCAGCCATGGATTCAAGTGTCTCTTGGATTGGATTGGAGAGTGAACCATTTGCTCCTGCCCAAGAAGCTCCACCGAGGTGATACAGATTTGGTAAGAGCTGTAAGACAGGAAGAATATCTTCAGAAAATAGGCTCATCACTGTCTTCAAACCAGGACAAACAGCATGAAATGCTTTTGGCTAAATCAAAGTCTTCATAAATTAGAATCATCTTATCACTTTAAATACTACCTATAGCTGGTCATCTGAAGAAAATACTCTTTTGTGACACATACTATTATTTCCACTGCCCAAAAAGAGAAAAGCTGCAAGCACACACAGAACTGCTCTCAGCATTGCCAGCGTGCTGGGAAAGGCTTACTGTTTTGGAGTTCTTAGCATCCCGCATCAGCCGTTCTGCACATTTGACATCCTCCTGTACAGCATCCACACCACAGTTTCTTAAAGAGTTGAGATGATCTTGCACTTTTACACATATTCTGTCAATCATCTACTTGAACAAAAGAAATACAGAAGATAAAACATCAGAACGTTGGTCAAACACAACCTTAATCCAGCCCAGGTATTAAATCAATAGTAGCATGATGAGATTTGCAGTGACAATATAACAACCTGGACAGGCATGATAAAACCTTGGAAGTATGTCAATATTATTGAAGGAAAGACCATCTCATAAGTACACCCCTAAGCATTGCAAAAATAAATAAAACTTTACCATCAGGAAAAATAAATGCTGTGGAATATTTCCCCCACAGTAACCTCCAGGATAACTGCAAATAATCAGCAAGTTATCCTATTTAAGTGTTACTCTGGTTTTTGGATCAAATTTAATGCTGAAAATGTTGTTGATATACCTGAGACTAAGGTAAAGGTCTCTGAAATGTTAAGAAGTTCAGACAGTAAAAGAAAGCTCTGTCACTACCCATTCAACAAACACTAACAGAGATTTCTCCAGTCTAAGCAAAATGCAAATGCACAGGCTCCTGCAGTATTCTTTCAAAATGTAAATATTCCTAGTTGCAAGGGAATTAAAACTATCAAAGCAGAAGTTTCCATCAGACATTTCACAGTGGGATAAATTGAGCTTAATCTGTACCCACAAGACAGTTCATTCAACATGCTGCATGTGCAGGGCAGGTGGTATATCTGTATCTTACAAGACAAACCACTAAGAATGCCTGACACATAGTCAGCCTTGATTAAGATATATGAGGCAGGGAGATACAATAGTTAAAAGTCTTTATCAGCCCACTTAGCATACATTAGAACGGCTATTTGACATTTTGAAGCAACATCATACAAAGTCTACAGTTCTAGCATCTTATATCATTAGCAATGAGAACTGAAATAATTTCACAGCATGCTCCGTTTCAGATCCACATGACTCTTTCTCTTCAAAGGGTTTTGGGTGGGTATTTTTTTTACAAGTACAAACAGCTAATTAATTATTAGACAGTAGAAATCTCCTTGGGACATCTGGACAGAAAAAAAATACACCCTGGGAATAATAATGCAATTCTATCATACCAGAGAGTCTTTTTCAGCTCTGTTTTATATATGTTTTTTAAAATCCATCCTGATTGTACATAATTTAATACAGAAATTAGTAACTGTATTTCAAAATAACAATAAATTACATTTCCTGAAACTTGATGTGTATGTGGTATTGGAGAAAAGTACAACTGAAACCAACAAGGTATAAAAGAATCTAAACTTATTTCATGTAGAGATTCTTAACTTGGGGGGGGGAAAGTGGCATTGGAACAAAAAAATTACTAGAATTAAACAACTGCTCTTGCAGTTTTTAGTGCCAGTATATCTCCATATACCATCTTCTCTCTCAAGAGCTTAGAATACAATTTCAGGTTCCAGTAACAAAACGCTGTCCCATTAAATTTTAATAACACAGAGCACAAGCAAACCAAACTGTTTCTGGTTTCAACAGTAGTTTACTGGGTAACATCTTGAGTCTTTCTCTACATGGTACTGCTGTATAGAAGACCTTCATGTCACAAGTGCTTTGCTTCTAAATATATTGTCATTGATAATTATTATTTCTTGGGAAACAGTATAACCCACAAGGCACATCTTAAAAGTACTCTGAGAGAGAGCTTCCTCCCCAAGCAGATTTTAGGCACTGAGATGTCCATTAAGTAACAAATTCTCACCTGCTGAGTGGTGCTAGTGACAATGCCTTGCTGCAGCCTATATGCTTGCTCCTGTAGATACTTCCTGGTCTCATGGTTACGAAGCAAGTAGTTTTCTATCTAAAAAAAACAAAACAAAACAAAAACCCAAAAAAAAAAAAAACCCAAAACAAACAAAAAAAAAAAACCACAAAAAAAAAAAAACACAAAAAAAACCAAAACAAAAAAAAACAAGAAAAAAGTCAGATTAGGGAACTGATTAACTGATTTGACTCTTCACATTGTAATTTGCTTTCAATATTGCTGCTGTGTCAGAATTGGGGACTGACAAGAAAAGCTGCCTAATTACTTGTTTATCATCTGCAAATTTTATCTTGTGTGCCTTGCTGCTTATAACCACAATGGCAAATACTAATTCGCTCACAAACTAGTGAAACACGGTTAAACATTGTGCTTTTGCCAGTGTTTTCTGAAAGAGTATTTTATTTTGAACAACTTAGCAAGTTATGCTGACAAAGGATTAGATCTTGGTTTGAGAAATATTTGAAGGGACTCTTAACTGTAGGGTGTTGTGGAGATCATGATGACTCAAGATATTTGATCCATTTCTTTTAGATGTCTTTGACCTGCTGCAAAGACACAGATTTGAATAGCAGTATGTCTGAAGAGAAAATAAACTATCTGAAGTGTCTAAGTGATAGCGTAGCCTCAGTTCACATGTTGGTTAATTAAAGCTATGCAGTACAGTAGTACTCTTTAGAGACAAGTGATTCCTACTTACAGGCCACCACAATTGTCACCAGCAGCAAGCACCCACCATCAGCCAGCTTCATGGCACACAGAGTAACCTCCTAACCCTGCTCTATCAAACTCAGTGAAGCCCAAAAACACCAATTAGCAATCTTTTCAAGGTTCATCAGAGATGATGGATCTGGTCTGAAAGAGAGAGGGGAGGAAAGGAGGAGTGGGGTTGCCAGCTGGCTGTGAGGCTGACCAATGGGGACAGTGGCCTCTAACATGGCAGCAGCAGCAAGAACAGCAACATCTGACCATGCCCCAGAGCAGATTCCTGGGTCTATCCAGTTTGCCCACCCCAGGTCAAGTGTGCTGCAGAGACACCAGGGCTCGGGAGGGTGGCTGCTGTGTCCATCAGTCAGTCAGTGCAGTTGTCCTGGCACCAGGCTCAGTCCATGCAGGGAGGCTTGCATCCCTACCTGCAGGGAATCACCTGTGTTGTGTTCACAGCACCACTCCTGACACTGATACCTTTTCTAGGAGGGAACTTCCTTGTGAAGTGTAAAAACCTGAACCACGCATTAAAACAAACTCAGGGTCTAACAGTTTTAGCAACTTTGATACAAATAAAAGGAAATGCTCTCTCTACACAGCGCCTAATTAACACACAGAATATAAACCCCCATGGTCAGAAGCTTCCCAGCATTTTTTCAGAAAATCCACCTACCAGTCTAAATATGAACCTGTCTAAATGAGATGTAAGAAACACATCCATCCCCCATGAATCAGATTTTTGAAAGCAGAATTTAGATAATTTTCATGCATCAAAGAAAAAGATACTAACTACCAGCACTTCTCCCCATGATACTCAAATTACCGAAAATAAGGATGATAGACATTTGCTTTTTAATCACAGTTATCGTTAAGAACTATTTATAAGGTTTTTATGGCCTTACCTTGGCTGAAGGGAAACTACTCATTAAAGAGATGTGAAATGTATGTTTCCTGATTGAGAGGGAGGCTTGTTTGGAACCCGCAAGATTTAACATATTAAAACTCAGCTGGGAGTTTTTTAACTTGTGCAAGTGGAACAGCTACAGATACTGTCAACACCTTTTCATCCAAAAGAACATGCTGGTGCAATTGCTTACTTAGGGCAACACAGTGTGTGAATTTTATATGTACAATATAAAACACAGGCAGTAAATGTTTTCATCCTCCCTCAAATTAAAGAGCACCCTTTGTCTCGTACAGAGCTGACTTCACTTTCTACGCCAATGTAAAAAACGTGCACCAGGAATTCTAAACTCTTGGTAATACCCACAGGCACATATGTAACAAACACACCATTTCTAACTCTCCCTTTCATAATCAGGCACACAGCAATACCAGGTCTAGCTTGCATGTTTTTAGTTATGACATTCTGACACTGTACCATTGCATTCCATCAGCCTTCACTCCCAGCATTCTGTGGAATAAAAGGCTCTTGCAGCACTTGATTACCGCGTGTATGTCTATGCAAACCAAACAATCCTCGAATCCAGCACGGAATTCTTATTCAGCCAAACATGAAGTCTCAGTCACTTAAGATTACTGTATTTTTGCTGGTTTTATTTCTGTTCATTGGTGGCATATGCAATACCTTTTGCAGCGCCTCTTCTGTTTTCTCAGGGTTTGTTTTGAGTGCTTGGGAAGCATCATTCATCGGTATAGGCATGAATCTCAATGTATAATTCCTGAAAAAGATATTGATGGTGAAAGTTAATCTAATTACTGTATCTCTTTATAATCACTATACTTCTATATGAAAAATAACCTAGAAGGGAAATAAAGTGCATCCAGCTTGTCCATGGAAGGTACTAAGAATGTATTTTTCAATTGGAATAGCTGGAAGCATGCATGCTCTTTTTTGCGGCTAATTCTTCTTTGTCTAGGGCAGAGGGGTAGATTTTGAAGAGCAGTTACATGGTGGATGCCCAGTGGCTGCTGATTAAAAGCCTAGCTGCCCTCTGTACGTCTGTGCACAAGGTTATCTGAACAGAACAGGGAGCATCAGTGCCTGCTGGCAACTGTATCAGATCTAAGACTAAATGGAAATACTCAGTAATAGACAGATAGCAAGTAAGAGACTGAGTTTTAGAAATTTGCTATTAAATAACTTCTTGTGTTTACAACAATTTGAAGACACTTGCTGAATTTCTAATAAAAAGCTGACAACACAAGCATAGCATCTCCACATTGCTTTATGCAAACAATTGTTCCCTGCATTTTCCTTATTTGCTTGTAAAATATTTCTGCAGCTTTGTCCATCTGCTGCAATAAGAGATTAAAGACAGGAGTTTGGTCCTGATTCAAAATTACATTTAAACTCTGAGAACATCAACTGACTGTCATGAGACAGTTACACTTAAAATGCTACCTACAGTAGTATGTCCACAGAACTTCAAACTCGAGTAAATGGGTAGGAAAAAAAAAAAGAGCAGAAAGTTCTTAAAACCTGGAAAGGAAATTATTCTTTCTATTTTCAATTAATCCTTTATTTCTTGCAAACATCTCTTTCTCCTCCTTCTGCAAACACCCCACTAACCATCTGTACCTATTCCATCCAGAGCGACACAAATATGTTTGGAACCCTCTATTTTTGAGCACTTTAAAGCTGGCAATTTAACTGAATCACCACCATTGATGACAGTAGACCACTCCTCATTAAATGCACTAACTCCCAACAGCAGATACCTTAAATAGTGTGAAACTCCAAGCTTTCTTTCACCAGGTGCTTGGACACATGCAACACCATTCTCTGATGGGCAGAGTCCTCCTGAACTGTAAACACACCGATTCCTCATTGATACTACCCAACATTTTACATGAAATGATGAAGGAAGACTTTCATGTTTCTTCCCCAATGCAAACATGGTGATGTGTAGCTGTCAGTGGCAAGGCAGTCAAGGTCCCTGTCCTTCCACAGTGTCCAACTGTCTACTGCATCAGTCAGAAAATGAACTCTTTCTAGCTGTCTTGTCCTTCAAAAGAACATTGCAAACTATACAGACCCTGTTATGTGTCCTCATGTAATACTAACCTGTGCATAAATGGCTGTCCACCACCCTGGGGAGAATTTTTAAATGTCAAAGCTACTGAGCTCAAAGACAGATAATTACAGAACTTGCTGATTGCCTGACAGGTGGGGTTATTTCTTTAGTTAAAAAANAAAAAAAAAAAAAAAAGGTCGATTTCTAAGGATCTCTGCAGCTGTTTGACATTTAGTACATCCCATTCATCGAAATCTGTAATTGCCAGCTCTCATGTTAGCAGTTATATGCTAAATTCAATTTAGTCAAAGGCTTAGTGCACCCTCCCTCACACATACAGACCCACAGAGGAGGAGGGAAAATGAAGGGTAAGGAGATTTCATGGACACACAATCACAGAGGCAAAACCTTAGAAGACCACTACCCTAAGGAAGGAAGGTAATTCTCTGTACCTGGGTTGCTTTCAGACACACAGCATTATTTTCATCTAAGAATTAAACAGCCCTTAGGGGAAAATACCAAGAATTTAAAGCTCACTTTTCAACCTTATTTTACACTTTGTTTTTCTCTGTTTCCTTGAAGTCTAAAGTACTCCCCCATTCTTCTTTTTATTAACACTCCACTTGTCTCTTGTAAAGGAGTACATTTTACTACAAACTCAATCATCCAGTAATTTTCTAACACATCAATATACTCGGCAAAATACCTGTATTTAAAGGATGTTAAATTTCAGAGAAGTGCTCAAAGCCTGTAAAGGATGTCCCAAAAGAGGTTCCCAAAAACCTCTTCTACATACGACATGTGTGACAACAGTCCTACATTTCATCACATTATCTCTCCTGTAGTAACTTCTGATCCACACACTACATATGCTCTCTGCTGCAGTGGAGATTTTACTTACTAGTTCTTTAAAAGCAGGAATAAGATAATTTGTTTTTCAGCTCTGGGTACATGAGTTTCACATCACTGCTAAGGGAAGAATTCATAGCCCTCTAACAAACGCCAGCATTTCTCCTTAGATATTATAACTTCAGCTATTTCTTCAGTCAGTCCATATAGAAAAACAAAGTTTTTAAGAAATAAACATGAGACAATGCTGTAGAGTCCTGTAACAGAGGGGGCTCTAGGCTGCAAATGACATGTTTATCTTCATATTAAAATTCCAGAGATACAAGACCCTGCTTAATGGCCAAGCTGAATAGGATGACCATCGTTCTCAAATGCTCTCCTGGACTGACACCTGTAAGGAACTCTGCAGAAAATCTTCTCAGCACTTCACACCACCTGTCTGGGACAGCCCTGAGGCAAAATCTGCCAACAGCCATGCTCCTGGAATTCCCTTTATAACATTTTCAAAAATTTTCAAGGAATAACATATTCAAAAGCAATTAGCAGATGAATAAAAGCTGAGAGAAGGGGAAAGAAAAAAATCTTCCAATTACTTCAGCCTGTTTTAAAGTCTGTTACAAATCCCCTCAGCCTCTTGCCTATACTACTAAAGTCTACCTTTCTTCTTTGTTTTGTGGTTTGGTAGATGACTACTTTCCTTAAGATTGAAATAACACATAGAACACATATCCTCAAGCTTCTTCAGTATATTTCATTCCATTCTGAGCAGTGGTTCTTTTCTACAGAATATTGATGGCTTCAGGTATTTTTAGGAAACATATGGTGAAGAATGTTCTCAAAATGTCTTCAAGATGGATTATTTACAGCCAGTACTGACAGTCCCTCTCTTCACGTTTAAGCCTTTGTTGCTTGCAGCTTAGTTTGTGATGTTATCAATGTTTTTGACAATTTAAAAATGTTTAGGGCAACATAAAATTACCACAGCTTCCAAATTAAATAAATGAGATGTCACTCTGAAAAAGTACAGTGTCACATTATTAACTGTAGCATTCTGGGGGTGTTTTTGTTTAGATTACTTGCTTTTGCCACAGGATTTCCCCCCTTCTCTATTTACTCATCCAAACACTTCAGAATAGAGAAATAAAGCTGATGCTAACCAGAAAACAAGTGTATTTCTTTTTCTATCAGACTTCCCCATGCTATTGCCCTTTAGCAGAGAAATGTCTGCAAGCTGACAAATAACCTTTGCAAAGTCACTACTATCAATAGAATCACTGGAAGATGATTTGCTTAATTATATGTCATTTATCTAATTTCTCACATCAGTGCAACTGAATTCCTTTCAAAACTGAGTACATAAACTACAATAGTTTCATTAAAAAAGTTAATTTATAAGCTCTAGCCTCATGACCCCTACCAGGGTTAACCAGCTTCCTTTAGTAGTTATACAGTTTTACAAGATATCTTGTCTAGAACCCAGCAATTGTTACATTCACATTCTAAAGAGAGCCTTTGCTCCTATCTGAAGGATTTAATGATGTGAAAAAACTTCAACTGCTGCTTAATTTAAATCTGTAAGTCTTCTCTCTTAAGAAAAGTAATAACAACATATAAAGAAATGTGATGGAGAGAGATGAAAGCAATTTAACATCTATCACTGGTAATGGCTGCATCTGTGAGTAAATTCATGGAAGCAAAATGACCAAGACCACAGCAATTACAAAGAAAAACTGCAGTTCCTGAGATCATCACTATTAGTTTCAACTTGCTAAGGGAAAGAAAAAAAGTCAGAACACAAAGGCCCACTTCAGTAATTTTCTGTTATTATGTACAGTTTCATTCACTAGAATAGAATTTCTGCACACTATCAACACAAGAGAATGAAAAAGAGGGAAAGGATTACCAAATTCAGAATTTTAATGCTAAGAGCAGAACTCAAGGACCTTAATGCTGATAGCAGTGTGTGGATGAAAGAGCCACAGAGCCTCTTCCCATCCTTTGAAGGATGTGAAGTCATGAATTTTCCTTTAGATTAAACATCCTGATGCTTAAAATTGAGAGCACTCAGCATCTTCAAGATCATATTGACTGTGGTGAGAACTGCAGCTGCTCAGATCATTCAGGATCTTTGGCCTTTTCATCAGACATTCAATTGCTTGAGACTTACTTTTCCAGTGCCACAGCTATGTCCTGGAAGCCCTGTGCAGTGATGTTATTCTTGTCCCATATTACAGTTCTGAGAGGCAGTGGGAAGAGGAAAGAAAAATATAAGTTAGACAAGAACCACCAAATAACTCTATAATGAAACTTTGCATATTGAAATAACACATTGCTGAATATTTGAAATTGCAGAAGGCAGCACTTTAAAAACTTGTCTTTACTTATATACTCCATCCTTGAAATGACAGAAATTATGGACAAATACCCAAAATACAGTTCCCCTTACTTTAAAGGGGACTCAACTGTATTTTCCATTATTAACATAAGTACCTTACTTTTCTAAAACACAATTAATAGAAAGATTTGGACATAAATTCCTGCTTTTTTGAGGAACAGCATCAAAACCAAAGTTCAAATGTCTCCTTTGCAAGGCCATACTGAAAAAACAGAAAATTGCAGTAACTGGTCAATCTCTGTTCTACATAGGCTATGTGTATTTTAAAAATTCATGCTGATCAGAGGTCAAAATTTGCAGGCTATTATACATTCAACCCTGCATTAGGCTCATCACACTGCTCATGTGATTCCACATGCAACACAAGTAGCTGCCAATATAAACCATTAAGCAAGGTGCATAAATTGTAGCTCTTTTGAATACACAATAATGATAAGAGTGATCAAGCCTCCCCCTCCTCCCCCAGTTGAGACCACTCAAGCAGACTGCCTGGCAATTTGCAAACACATGTTCAAAGATCTCATTAGTAGGCAGAAGAGACAGACAAGCAGATAAATCTTGCTTCTGCTAGAGCACCAGTTGTAGTTGTTCTTAAAAAAAAAGGCACAAAACCAAACAAAGCTTTCTGGTGTTTAAAAGAGAAAAAAAAGATAGATGGCACGCTTTCACAAGTATTGACATCCTTCTGTTGTTGCAGAATTATCCCTCCATTTTTCAGATGAAAGGTAAGAGAGGAAGAGAGATTCTACACTCATTCAGCAAACATCAGATACGCTAAGGGTCAAATCTCGAATATTTTTGCTGCTGGAAAGTGTGTTTATATTTCTACCTGGGTGTCATTTTATAAGATTTTTGGCAGATCCAGTTACCGTTGCATTATTCAGTCTGTAATCACACCACAGACTGTGGTGACATTATGTCAACTGTGACATTCAGCATACTGTGAAACGTTTCAGTCTGCCACCCTGAAATGTATCAAGACTTTATTTCTTCAGATATTGTGGTCATTTCAGGTTAATACATTCAATAAACCTAAGCCATCTCTCCAGTATTTTCTTGACGTTTTTAATAATCAGTTCGGGCATAGCAACACAAAGGCCAGAGGATCCCTGCCTCTGGACAAAATAGCCAAGACTGTTTGGGGGAATTTCTTATCCTCCAAGGAACAAATACTTGGAGATCAAGTAAAAAGTGGTCTTTTTACAGTGACAATACACTGAGGAAGGTTCATCTGCACAGTCTGACAAGGAGGAGGGAGGATTATTTTTCCTGATGGGAGTGACATATTTAGAGGTCTCCATCCAGATTTGTACTGATTGAAGGTTTTACTGTTTGTGAAACACATGCTGGATAGAAAAAAAGTGATACTCTCAAGCCATCAGTGCCAGACATGCTAAAAAGCACTAAAGTTGTTGGGCAAATGAAGTTGCAGAGAAGATGTGCCAAGGTCCATCAACACGGTAAGAAGGGGAGAAAAGAAGGATGGATGGTCCATGCTGCTTCCCATTCTGAATTCCACATGCTCTTAGTTCTACGAACTGGCACTTCAGAAGACAATGAATAATTTACTTCAGTTTCCTACCCAAGTATCAGAATTTTCTCCGCTGAGAAAGCCTCTGGTAAGAAAGAGAGACTAGAACAGAAGACAGTAGCTAAGCACAGAATTGAGTTCCCAGGGACACTGTGGAATCCTGGTACTTGCAGATCTTCAAAACCTGCCTGGACAAGTCCCTGAGCAACCTCACATAGCTTTAAAGTTGGCCCAGCTTTGAGAAGAACATTGGATTCAATTAATAGAGAGCTCTGTAAATTTTTTTCTGTCATTCTAGAAATTTTAAGAGTCTTTTGATTCCAACAAGAGGCCTTTCTGTTCAAATGTAGAAAATTTTCCCCAGTTTCAGTTAAGCAAATATTTTTGAAGGCACAACTTGCTTCTCTTGTTTTCCTGTTGTTATTTTCCTTTCTTTTAAGAAAAAGAAGGATGAGAATCCTTCCAGATAGAGACACTCCTAAGTGGCTGTACGTACAAAGGTTCTGAAGAGAAACAGATGGAGAATAAGCCAACAACTTCAGCATTATTATGCCATTCTACTGTTTGCTGCAAATCCATTTCCCTTACCTGAGTTTGGTGTTTATCTGTAGAGCTTTTGCCAGCATCTTCGCTCCCATATCCCCCATGGCATTCCCACTAATATCCACTTTTGTGAGAGAAGTATTGCTGCCCAAGGCATTAATAATGATGGTGACCTCAGTCTTCAGCTTGGAATCTGCGAGGGACAGTGACTGTAGAGGCTGTGGATTGTAGAAAAGGCACTGATAACAGAAACTGATAATGCACTCATTCCTCAAACACCAACTAAAAGAAGTTAAAAGTTTCCCAGACTCTTGGGGACTGTTGGGACAGTAAACTTCGAAGACTTATTTCTGTATTTGCTGCAGATCCTACAACACATGATAAATTGGGAGTCAATAACTTACAGCACATGTATCAAACACATGCACACGAGCAGATTAAGTTGTAACATCCTGTGAAAAAATTATTTTCAAGTGGCAGTGCCTCCAACTTCCTAAGTCCTACTAAGTACAGTATACAGTGGAAACCTCAAAAAAGGCAAGATAACAACAACCAGCTTCACAAGACAACTTCCAGTGTCCACTGGGTTTTGCTTAACCAGCATTCACATTTTCAGTGAGAAATAAAAGTATCTACTACTCCCCTTATCTCCCTCAGTCTGAGAGATTTGCCCAAGGGCAAATTACAGTCCAAAGCATTGTTAAAACATGAACAGTTTCCTTGAAGTGTTTCATTATTGTTACTTCAATTTTAGGAGTGATTTCACATATCTGTTCCTTCAACAAAGGGCATGGACTTCTGGAGTAAAGATAAAACTGCAGTAGGTCTGAAATTCAAAACAGTACTGAGTATCTGTTACAACAAGTAAGTCAATAAATATTATTAACAATGGAGTTTTGACCTCCATAACTACAACTGAGTTTTGACCTCCATAACTACAATATCTTTCAGTAACTCTATTTTCTTATGCAGCATATTAAGCTGAAACTACCTTATTTGGCTCCAGCAAGTTACACTCTAAGCCTTAAAAAAAACTTTTCTAAAAATGCCCATATTTCCTCCATTCTCAATGTCCCAACACTCAACAGCAGGAGCTCAAGAACCACAGTCAATCTATTCCCATGCCTTGCATAGATATTACAGCTCCTAAAAGTGTAATTTGTCTTTGGTGATGAATGAGGACTCCACATTTCCCCTGCTCAAGTGTGAGTCCATACAGAGGAGCGTATTGTCATTATAAACCCACTTAGGCACCTATTGGAGGATGAGCTTTCGGAGCCTAAAATCCCCAAACTGCCAGCATAGGAAAATCAACGTCTTGTAACAACAAGCCACAGCACTTATGTTAGATCCTGAAGTTTAGATCAATGAAAATAAACCCACTAAACTGTGCACACCTTTCAGGGTCCAAGGTGCTTGCATCATACCTGCCATACAATGGGATCCTACCCTCCAGACACCACTGGATTACAGTGATAACCAAAAAACTTGCAACAATAAGAAATGCAGTTACTAATGAGGAAAAGCACAAAAATTTGGAGGCACAGCAGGCTTATAATTAAAAAGTCTAACAATAAAACAAGCCACACGCTGGTTTTATTTTAAATGGAAGTTATTAAATTACTATGCTAATGCCCTTAATCTGTTTTCCAATTTTATTGTATAGCATGAAGAAGAGTGTAAAGAATTATTAAGAATTTAAAAGCAATATTAACATAAAAATGTTAACATCACATTTAGAACGGCACTTAAGAGCTCTTGACAGAAGTCTGAGAAGCCCTTTTGCTGACAGATTCCCCATAAAGCAGCACCATGCAGCAGTAGGAGAAATCAGTAATAAACTTGTGAATGAGGCATTGCTTCTGTTTCTCATGTGTCACTTTAGAAATGGGCATTGGAGTAACGAGCTGCAGGTGATCCCTCCCACATAATTTTTTTAAATCTCAAATATCCTCCAAGGAAACATCTTGCATTCCAACACTCTGACAAAACAGTAAATGACTGAAAATGCTTCTGTACTGTGTTCTATAAGGATTGACGGCTATGCACCTAAATATGCATCTAAATATTCATTAAATTATCTGATCACTATGTCAAAAAGCCCAAATGAAACAACAAACAAAAAAAAGGGAAACATCAAAACCAAATCCCCCACAAATATGGTCAATACTCTACAAACACTTACTTCTTTTCACAACTTCATAGTTTTAGCCAGATATTGAGAAAACAGAAGCCCAAGGAGCACTTTCAGTGTCCCTGCTACAGAAAACAGGTATTTTGCCAATATAGAGAAGATGCCTTAGTACAACCTTTTTAAGGAAGAGAAATTGTATGATTTTATTCATTGATTCAGTCATACTTCTGCTGGAAAAAACCCTAAGAATTAAATCGAGCTAAATTTGTTTTTCCTAAGAACAAAAATGCTGTAAAAACTCTGAAAAAAGCCAATTCTGCACCAAACACTGAACTAAGAACTAATGATATTCATCACTAGAAATTCACTGCACCTATGCAGGAGTGATTACCACTCTGAGTAACAACACTGCATATCAGCAGTGCAACATCAATTTTTGCAACAAGAAAAGGAATGGCACAGTAAGAATACAGTATAATAGTCTACACAGTATAGCACCTACTTGAATAGAAAAGATATGAAAAGAGCCCAAAAAATGAATCTAAATATTACATTCTTGTTTCTATAAAACACCTGTGAAGTCCTGCTATGTAGGTTACTACTACTGCTTTTAAATTGTGCAGAATTACATTTGGATATCGCTCTATTTTAACAGTCAGAGTCATAGAACCAAGCCACTGATTGTTTAAAGCATTTTACTCATGATTCACATTAACACAGCAACAGAGCTATTTAAAGTGTGCATAAATACATGAAGAAGCATTTAGAGATGATTGTTTTAGATTAAAGCCTCTTGCTTCAGTTTTCCATGCAGACAATGTGTGGCCCTAAAACCGTGCAGTGTGCTCTGGGCAACATCACACTTTGGTCTCCCCAGCTGCATCTTAACTTTTTGACGTCCTGTGGCAGCACATGCATATTCTTGGTAGAATGAGGACCACCCCATTTAAGATTCAAAACCAAATCAAAATACCTAGAGACGTAAAATAATTTTCTAAGCATCGAGATACAGTAAGGACAATCTTAGGCAGCTTTCTGCAACACATTTTTCCCACAGTGCTACAGTGTCTGTCCTCAACTATTTTGCTGCTAGGAGATGATTCATACTGGTTTTAGCACTTGATGAGACAGAAAAAAACCAAGATTCCTTCACTGAAGAGGATTAACAAGAGAAAAGAGCGTGGAGAAAGAAGAGGCAGGGTAACCCCAAAAACATCCTATGCTATATCCCAAATACTAATGCAAGACATGAAGGAGAGACAGTTATTTTAAGTACTGAAATAAAAGGACTTTTTGGTGAATTATTTTATTATAACATTGTTTGAAAACAGGATGAGAATGCATTGTGTAGATTAGGTCAGGAAAAAGTGGTGGGTAAGAATTATAGCATTGACCAGTAAATAGTTTCAAAGGCAGAAAGTGGAACAACAAATGATGTCACCCACAGGTTGAAAAGAAAAGGAATGCAAGAAGTGGAAGCCAATGATGCAAAGAAGAGAGAGCTGCAAGAATGATACTACAAAATTTAGCAGCTACTTTTTCCAATGACCTGGAAGCTTCAAAAACAGAAGCCAGGAAAAATAAACAGAAGGTTGTAACACTTTAAACAGAAATAAAACAAAACAGTGACAGTTGAAATTTTTGTTCTTAAGGAAAGATAGCATGAAAAGAAGAGTAATGAAATAGGGGAACAACAGTGTGTTTGAGAAGGTGATTTGGGTACTGAAAGGACACAGAGTGCATTGACAAGGTGCTTTAGGATATGGTCTGAGTGGGAAGAAATGTTCACCTGCAACAGAAAAAAGGAATAATGGAAATAGAAAACATACAGAATTACATTTGCTTGTGATTCAGTTCTTCAGGACAGCTGTGAGAGGATAAGCATGAGAAACAGGGCAGGACAGAGACAAATGCCCACACAGAAGAAGCAGGTGCTATCCAATCAAATGAAACCCCTCAGTACAAGATCAAAAGGAAAAGGAGAGAAGGGAAGGCAGTCCTGCAGCATTCCCTTTAGAGGCAGAGTAGAAGGAGGTGGTCACAGAGAACAAAACAAACAGGTTAGTTTGGTACAAGAAATAACACAGAGTTCCACCAATACATTACTTATCACAACCCTACACCTACCTTGTGCAAACAAGGACTTTTATTAAGGTGCTTTCATTACAGGTGTTACCTCAATTAGAATCAGTTTTGGTATCTGTATGCAGAACTTCGCCACATCACACTGACATCCCACGTTTTAAAGAACAAAATGTGGAGGAAGGCACAGAATCAAGAAACACTAGTAACACTAGTCCTATTTAAGAGGACAGAAAGAGCATAAAGTACTAGTTTAATAAATCACTTAAAATACAATTAAGAACTAAGAAAAAGGGAACACAGAATATGAGTCTAATGACCTTGCAAGGAAAGAGACATTAGAAATCCTGGCTAAAACTGCCAGGATACAGACACAGATGGGAGGAGAAGATAGCCAAGCAGTTACTATGGAGAGCACGCTTGGAGGTGAGACAATAAAGACAAGAGGAAATAGCAGGTGTTCAGACAACCTGAGTCTACAGTCGGCTGTCTCTGGAGAATGAGGAAATCTTGCTTGGTACTTGCATAGGAAATTAAGGAATAAGAAAGGACTAAGAGTAGATAAATAAAGATTGACAAGCATGAGAGTAACAGAGCATCTTAAGATCCCCTTCTAATCAAAACGAGCATGCCAAAACCAGGCAAGAACACAAATGCAGCTGCAAAAGTCTTTCAAAATCACAAAAGAGTGTAGAAATTAATAAAGTGGGCAAGCATCCCAGCAAGGTACCCTGAAAAGGTTTTGTGAAATTGCTCCCACGACTAAGAGAAGTAAAAAACAGCACAGTGAATGGTTTGTTTGCATCTTTTGAAGAAGGAAAGAGTTCTGAGAGATCACTGCAGTGACCTTGCATTTTGTCAAGGAAAAAAAAATGCTAATAACAAAGAACAGCTATCAGGAAATAATGCATTCCATAAATTAAAAAAAAAAAAAACATTGTAATTGAGAACACTACCACTGTAATCTCTTATCAGGACACAAAAGTTCTGAAAATTTGTGCCTAAAGCTGTATAATTTAGACCTAAATAACTAGGTTACACACATCCAACTATTTAAAATTAATATTTTTCAACAACCACAGATCCTACGACTATCCTCATAAAATGTTCACCTAGATGCCACAAATTAATCCAAATTACAATCTGGAAAAAAACCCAAACCCAAAATGTTGGATGTATCTGTGCAGGGTTGTGGTCAAATCTTATGCAGCAAATTAACACAGTGAAGAAAATTATCAAAATAGACTGTGAGGGTACAAATACACATGATGATAGTAGGCAGAAAGATACTCACTGAATCCTCGTCTTGAATCATCTGAACTAAATTATCAAGTACTGGAGTGAGATTTCTGAGGGAAGAAAAGTTAGGAAGATGATGAAATCAGCAGTTTCTCCTCATCCATTCTCTTGTTACTTAAAAAAAAGAAAATCCTTACTTGGATTTCATGTTGTTAAAGTTTTTGCCTAATGCCAAGTGTCTTATCGATCGGTTTTTACTAAGCCAGACTACAAGGGTTGAGAGGTCAGATTCTAGGCCTGTAAAGAATCAGATTAGATTAGGAATTAAAACACATTTTCACAAAAGACCCAGACCATGTCCAATTATTGATGCTATATTCATTCAAGTAATTATATCAGTGTACTAATTTCCAAAATGTGTAGAAAAATTTCCATTCTTCTATCTTTAAATCTTTTTCTCATTAGTGTGTCTGCTTTTCTAGAGAATAAATACTTTCTCTAAAATAAACCCTTTAAATCTCCATGCTAATCAGCTATTAAAAGCACCTCTCAGAAACACAGAAGATAATTCAGTCCCTTATCCACAGTCCAACCACCCAAGGGTAGTACCACACAAGGGCACTCTGTCAGGCAGAGTTTGAAGTTCCTTGGAGAACTCTGAAACAATGCTAATCACTATTAAGTCTTAGTAGAGCTGTGTACCAACAGCATTTCAAAGCCTTCAAAAGCCTGCAAAAAAGGCTAACATAACAGACTGAAAAAAATGACCTGAAACACAAGGCAAATTTTATTCTACTCCTGAGTAAAAGAAAAATAACTTTAGTATTCCCAAGCTAGTTATGTATTTGCGGAGTCCACTAGCTAGATTACAATGATTTAGAATTCAGATTCACAGCATAATTTAGATTTCAAATATCTATCCTTATTTATAAAAATAAATCTTTTTGCATAATTGGGCTGAATCAGTAGCTCTCAAAGCTTTACACTTGTCCATCTCACCCTTCTTGGGCATTCCACTGTACTGGGAATCTGTTTCTGAAATATTTCTGCATTTGGCTGATAGAGGGGCAAACACAGCAGGTGAATTCTTCCAGTTTACACATCTACACCTTGAATCTGCAAGACGAGAAGCCAGCTCATATTCCCAGGAATATCTGTGCTACAAAGTACAGAGACTCCAAAGCAGAAATATTCACAAGACTTTTTCAAAGTCTCAAGCAGGTCTTTTCTGACCTGAAGCTGTTGGCTCTTTGCTCCAAATTTTCCCCATCAGCTGCATTCTGTAGCAGACCTTTCCCTTTGTTCTTTCACTACACTTCCAATTCTCCTTCAGCTTCTCATGCTCTTGTACTTAAACCCAATTTTCTCTGGATCTAATATGAGCTTGGTGCCATAATTTTATTCTGCTGTGTTACACTGATCTCAAACAACAAACTTTTGAGGGTATAGTTAGTCTTTCAATGTTTCTGAATTAAAGGTCTTGGTCTGAGACATTTCCATAACCATGGCCAATAATCACAAAGCAAGAGCAATCATCCTTGGTTACACTGTGAGCTGAAACGAAAATTTCTTGACTTGCATGACCTCTGTTCCTGTTCTGTATACTCACCATTGTCTGAAATATCTAGGCTGGTGATATTGTGTATTTCTGCTATGCATCCTTCCAAGACTTGTGCACCTCCAGATCTTAACTAGAGACAAAACATCATCCATTTTTGCAAACTAGTTATGGTTTCAAGATCACACAGAAGACAGTGGTAGGAGCTTTGTGAATACAGAAGGCACTAGCAGCGGCAAAAACAACAGCAACAGAAGAAGTTATAGACATCAAAATGACAGCCTATGCATACATTCCTACTGTTGTCATCCTCACTCTCAGTATTTACATACAAATGAGAAAAGGGACTCTCTTTCCTTTCTCTTGAAACTACCTCTCAGCCTTAACATCAGGGAAACACTTAAATGGTTAAACACAGCAAATCCTTTAGCATTTGTGCTGGGCAGTGCCTGAAGGACTGGAGTGAGCATTCTCTACGTGAATGGCCCAGGACATTTCTAGTGTCTGGGAATAAAAAAAAAACCAAAACAAAAACCAAAAAACAACAACAACAAAAAACAAACTTAGACCAGCCTATCAGCTTGCAACACTGGCACCCTTGAACTCCATTCCAGTCAGGCCTTACAGTGAGCATCTTCCTCCAGCTCTTAGCACAATGCTAGGGTACCCATTTCAAAGATAAGCGGGAGGCATGTAAAAAAAAAATTCAATTAAATTATGCCTCCCTGTTGCTGAAAAGAAAATTCAAATAATCCAATTGTAAAACAGCCATAAAAGGCCATAAACAAGAGAAAACGGTAATATAGTTACTCTTAACTTAAGAAATAGCAATAAAGGAAAAAAAATTGCAACAATAACAAAAATGCCTGGCTGTAAAGTATCAATTATGATATTATTAATCTGAAATATCACATGACTATAAAAGAAATTATAGGATTTAATGAAAAAACAATGAAATGTTCTAGGAGAAAACATCAACATTAAGAATTAAAGTTATGAAATCTTACACACTTATTTACTAATGCTACTGAATTAACACAACCTCTTTTTTTCCAAAGGAGCAAAAGCATTTTCTTATTTTCTGCAGTTATGCACATTGATATAAAGTGCATTTTAGTTTTTAAACATCCCCCAGTAAAAGACTTTAGCTAAAAAGTGGGAAAAAAATTATATGGAAATTTTATTTTTACATTTTCTATTTTCACGTTATTTGCTTCAAAAAGAGTGGAAAACTTTTTCAAACTTCTTCAAAGCTTTTTCACCTCCTGTGCATAAAAACTGTGTGATATTTTACTTAGTTGACTTACGTGGGTAAATATCCTGAGTCAACCTGTTGATATTTTGGTGGACCATCAACTTTTATCCATGCTAAAATTAAAGAGCCATAAATGCCTTCTAGAAGCATTTTCCAATAAAGACTTTTTTGAAAGTTTAAGGTATGTGATGGGTTAACAAGCAGCTGAATAACTTGACCTGAGTATTTGGAGAATGGTGGTCAAAGATAACACCTAAATCATAAATCACATCTGGATTGTAAAAAGTACAGAACATAAGGCACCTTTCCCCCTCTCCATAAATCAAAGCCTGCCTATCCTTCACCTCACCCTCTCACAAGTAATCATATCACAGGCTGTATTCAGGACAGAAGTGCTGCAAATTTAACTCAACTTTATTTTGGCAAGAGCATTTATAGCATTTGCTATATGAAAGCCAAAATCATTCAGTTTTGCTTTGTGCTCTCTCTCTCATTGTGGATTGCCACAAGGCAACCATTTTACACAAAGTGTCACATCTGCTATTGCAGACTCCATGGAAGTGGAAGATCATATGTGGAACTGAATTGGTTGTTGGTAAGGTAAAGTTCTATACACTAAAATTATACTCACAATGGAATCCAAATGTTTATGGCTATATATACTTTGAGGGCTGAAGACGACAATTTTTCACGAGTAGCTTTCAATCTTGTATCAGATAACTCTACATTCAAAACTTTAAATACATAAACATTTCATGAGCACAAATGGTGATATCTATTTAATCTGACAGCGATGACAAAAACTCCGCTTTTAGGATCGCAATTTGCTGCAACTGTGTTAAAATATTACACACATAAAAATATATATATAAAAGCAGAGATGAAGTGCTGCCTGCGAACGTGGACTGTGATACTGACAAAAAGACCCTCTACAACAGCTCCTATATGACATACTTCTGAGACTACAAAGAAAAGCTTTTATTCAGAAAATGAAGAATAACCCTTCTACAATTAAAAATGCCAAGTGTGTGTTCAAAGCTATGAGCTACCAATATGGCAAGGGCAAACAAAGCTGCTTACCGATTTAACAATTAAGGTAAAGCATGGAGGGTACTTACACAGTGACCAAGCTAAGGGAAGCAGAAGGGAAAAGAGTGAAATACATCAGTGCTGAGCAGGTAGAAATAAAAATGTAATTTTCATAGTAAAAAATAATTTAAAAAAACCAAATAAGCAATAGAAAATGATTAAGCTTGAAGATAATATACCAGAAAATTATGGGAGCAAATGAAAAATGGTGGGAGAGGGGAAGGATTTATCCTTCCATACTTGAGTACAGCTTGCCTGATGTAGGAAAGAAGAAGGCAAAGCTGAAGCATCAGCTTTATAGCCCCCTAGCAGTGTGTGCTTGCAGGAACTGGGGGTAGTGGTGACTGGCTCCAAGTTTCCCAGCACTCTCTTTCTGGGTGTAGATTACCCTGCCCAGATCCCAGGGGGCCAGGGAGAGGTGCAGCAGGATGCTGAGTTGCTGAGAACACTCCCAGCTGCCAGCACATCAACATCCCTGCTGGAGGAAGCATAACTTCTTTCCAAAGCACATGAGAATGGATAAAGCCCAGTGATGGGAAAAAAAATGTTAGGGGAAGGATCTAAGGAAGTGCTGTCAATTTGGAGGGACCAGCTACAGGAATGCAATGCTGAGTTGGGCAGGATTCCTTCCTTTCTGTCACAAGAGTCAGCCATGACCAGATGTGCTTTCGGGTCCAATAAATCTCATTGCCTCTTGAAAGGCTCTTTCACATCCCATCCTGGGTATTATTTCGTGAAAGAGTAATATTTTCTCTCCTGTCTGCCTTTGTTGATTTACATGCTAATTTATACTCTCATTACTTGTATTTGTGTTTTACTGATTTATTCATTTAAGGCTATGATCATAGGACTTAATTTTTATTACGTTAATTACTCCTCCCTTTTCCTTCCTTCCTCTGAAAGATAAATTATCAGTCTGATCCCTCTACTCAGAAGTCAGAAGCATATGTACTTGACTTGAAAACTTTTCTATTTGGAATTTACATGTAGCGCTCTTCAAAGCAATAATATTTTTTAAAAAGTCTAAAATATCAAAAACTATGATATGCATTCACAATTATTTGGTTTTTTTCTTCATCAGGAAATCTGTGCACATTCCAAAAGCAATTGACCATGAACCTCAAGGCAAGGATTACTGCACTTCAACATGGTTATCAATATTGCATGTTTTCTGCTTAAAGGGAAACCACTGTGTTTGCAGGCACTTCTAGAACAGTTAATACTCAGATGGCCTTGGAAATATCTAATAAATGGGAGGCCTTCTTAGCAGCTTAAAAAACCAGGGAAGTCAGAGAAGGCCTGAGCTTAAACTGGTTCATGTTGGTTTTGGCAAGAGTCCGCCACACAGTTCTCTACAAAATGGCTTTGCCTCAAGTGGCTCCCCGGGGCTGTGTCTGATCTTTTCTCATTCTGCTATAACCATGCAGGAATGACCCTGCAAGAGCAGGGGCAATCCTGGGAAACAGCGCACAGCAAAGCACAGGGAAGCAAGAGGAAACAAGATAAGGCAAATAAGTTGCCACAATTATTCTTATTTATTCTTGAGGCCACTTTTACAGTGCTTATGTTAATAACTTTAACCAAAGTTACTTATTGGCTTGAATTGATTAATTGATTAGGAAAATGGAATTTCTCCCAAGGTTAAAAAGCAAACCTATAGAAGGAGGAAGCATGTCTGGTTCTGAAGAAAGACAATGGAACTACAGATATGCCTCCAGGGCATGTAGCTTCCTTTGAGCCATTCAAATTTGGGCACCTTGGAAAATCCTGCTGCTAATCACACCACCAGAGAGCAGAAGCTGCCAAGCATCCAGCAGGCTGGCTCAGTGTGTAGTACAGCTGCACTGCAAGCAGACTTTTTACTAATCAGGTGCTTTGAACCTCTGTACTCGTTATTTAGGATGCTGTAACACACATCCTAACTTTTACCATAACTGCTTCTCTGAGTTCTACCTTTCCCACAACTTTTGACTACAGAGGAAATATCTCACTCAGTGGATTTCACATGAACTCTAAAGCCTCATCGTTGCATATTTTTATCACATCCTGATAAATATTCCTTACCTCACAGCTACTGAGGTCTAAAGACACCTCCTTCAGATTGTGATTGCAAGCCAGGCCTAATAAAAGCGCTCTGAAAAAGATCAATTTTAGAACTGTTTTAAAAAAATAAAGGGCAGCTTTACACCATCACCTACGTGATCACAGGTTAATACATCTATAATTCAAAGATTCATTTCAAAACCACACCAGCTGAGCAGTTATTTCTTAAATGACAATGGCAGCACAAGCTTACCAGACTCAGAACACTCCAGGAGTTTCAAAAACTGCAGGGATGCAAGGCTAATGAAGACACTCTAATGCACCATCAACATTTAATAACATTCATCAGAGATTAATTTTCTTCAACATTTGCTTTCAAATAGTACCAAATGATTATAAATGGAGTGTTCCATCATATAATCAACCATACAAACTCTCTGATTTTCCAAAAATCTAGGAAAAAGTTAGGTTTTTAAAATACACAAGATGCCATGCAGCCATCCATTTCAGTCACGCACAATGCCTGTAACACTCAAAGGCTGGAGCATGTTCCAGTATCACAAAATTCTCCACTTCCACAACCCAACAAGTATTTACAGATTTTTAAAAAGATATTCCTAAGCAATGGTATCCTTTGCCTTTAGGCAGATTGGCAGACATGAAGTAACAACTCATTAGAGTTTTCCTAAGTCCACTTTTAAAGTCTTAGAGAAGTTTGTTTCCACATCTCAAAGTTAGTGTTAATATCACACTTACATTAATACTGTCAAATCAGAAAGCGCAACAGTATGTGTAATAGAGAAGGAACAAACAAAATCTGTGTATACCTTCTAATATCATCATAATAGATGCAGCTTTGAATTAATAATTCAACAGAGAAACAGAAGGACTTCCTTCTCCAACTTCATTTCAGCCAAAATCAGCTAACCAAGTGACTGATGCATGGAGATAAAAACCAACCCCTTCTGATGAGCCATTTGTCTACACACTTGCTATGCAAGTAGTGTGTCAAAGCTACATTTGAAATGTGTGTGCCTTGGGCAAGTTTTTCATTTAAACCTATTTATATCTTCTGTCCTGCAGGTATAATCAGATCTTCCCTATTAACAAAAGCAAATGTCTTGTGCTTATTTACTCAAGCTATTAATATACAGGGGGAAGGGGGGGAAGTGAAAGTTCTGCAACAGTTCTCACAAATTTTTAGATGAGCTTGTCTATCTTTCTTACCCAGACATGTTTTTTATTCAGTCAGTCTGGCTGGTGGTTAGTTTGCAAAGAGCTTCCTAAATATTTCCAGAAAATAAAAAAATACAGTGCAAGCATAAAAAATGCAGATTAAGAAAAGAGACACTGTGCTGCTTCACTTGTACACTTTTCACAAAAAGAAAAAAAAAAAAAGGGTTTTTCCCTAACCTCTTCCCTATAAATTCACCCCAAGAAAATCCCCTTATTTCTCAATTCTTCGTCATGAAAAGATTACCAGCCTTCAAAGGGTCTGAAAGCAGACATATTATACTTATACTTGGCCACTATGTTTAAATCACACACGTGGCAACAGTCTTCTCAACTGTGCATGATGCAGAATACAAGAACTGGCCTTGCAATTAGCATTTGCATGAGAAGCATATCAGAAACTTGTCTTGTTACAGCACTGACAAGAGTACAAACTGCCTCTGCTTGAAATGGTGAAAAAAAGAGTGAGCTGCAATGGAACATTAACTATATTACCTATGTACAAGGTATACCCTATCTCCCCACCCACTACATGGCATCCTCACAGTACAGCTTTATCAGCAAACCAACTCCCTGAAAGGCTTGATTTACACTGTCCAAGCAAGTTCATGTCCTTCACAGATTGCACTGATTGACCATTATCTTTAAACTCACTGAGTTAGCACATGCAATTAAACATACCACAGCTGTAGAGCTAAAGGAAGCCCACAGAGAAATCAAATAACAATTAATCAGGGGAATTTGGAACTCAGGATGTCAGGTATCTGCATTTTATCTATCTCATTTCTCTAGGCAGGATTGATCTTGAATCACACATTCAGCTTGGTGACCTCTGGTTCACAGACACAAACCAGGAACTTCTCCTTTGTCACTGGACAGCTCCAACGCCAAAAGCTTTTTGACGTACATTGATGAATGATGCCAGGAAACTACTATTTTGATACACCATAGTATTTAATTTTTTCCTTCCTGGAACCATCTCTCATGTGCTCTTGCAGTCTTGGCAATGACAAACAAGTCTGCCTGAAAAAAAAGTGTTTCTATCTTCTTGTGTTTAACCAACACTGTGATCTTGATGGTTCTGGAGAAATTTTTTAATTTTTTGCAGTTAAGAACAAAAGGATAAACAGCTGTCCCACAATACACATCCTCAGTCCTTTTAACACCAAATTAACTTCCACTTTTTGAAGTGAATTAGCCAAGCCTTGCAGAGTTTGAGAGGTAAAGCAAGATGTCCTGCAGATCAAAGTCCTCTGTAGTGTTGCAACACACTCAGCTCAAACTGAACGAAAAATTTAGGTCAGAGAAAAAGCACATCACAGAAATTACCAGAAAGTACTAACAGCTTCTGTCCTACCTCCTAGCAGAGGTGAATGCTGTCACCAGAACAAAAGCAGTCCAGGCCAAAATACCAGACAGCTGAGAGTGGCATGGATCTCTGAGACCATTTCACACCCAGCTGGACTTTGCTAAGATGCCTCTCCCTGGAGCTTTCTGTACTACTGAAAGAGCTTTCTGCTCTCAGCTCATCCTATGCTCCCCATCACTGCTTCTCTACTTCCACCAACACCAGTCAGGCAAGTAACTCCCTCCAACCCAATTCAGCCAAATTGAGCCAGATTATCTTAAACAGTACCAGAAGCAGTTTTTTGCTAATGTGTATTTTGACTGAAAAGGACTAGGAAGATACTATTTGCTGCCCAGCTGGCAAGCAAAGAGTCCCAAGTTTTTGGGATAAATTAATATAATAACATCTTTCACAAGCACAGGCAATTGTACAGCATTCACCTGCTAAAATTCATCATACCATAAGGGATCCTCAACATGACAAGAAGAGAACCTTAATGAATCTTAATGTTTGGTGCTTCTCACCTTTCCTAATTTCTGGGGATATATTCAATGTCCTACAGTATTCTCTTTTTCCTCTCAAACTTTCTGTAGTAGTTACATCCATCCTCGTTTTTCTTCCCAGCTGCACTCCACCATAGGATCAATAGCTCTAATTAATCAGAATCAACTGTGTTTCAAAAAAAGTCACCTTCTGTTTGAATACACATCTGTAGCACACCTTCCTAATACTGGCAAAGTCTGAGCAAGCAAAACAACAACCAAGAGCATCACACAGAACAAAGTGAAAGATCAGAGCTAAAATGGCTCCTGCAGTCAAATATGGATTTCAGTCCAGTGCATCTGACTTAACCATCAGCCTCTTCTTGGAGGTGCCAAGCGACAAGACAACAGGCCACAGGCAGAAACTGATGCACAGGAAGTTCTACCTGAACATGAGGAAGAACTTCTTTATGTGCAGGTGACCGAGTACTGGAACAGGTTTCTCAGAGATGCTTGGAGTCTCCCTCAGTGGAGATACTCAAGAGCTGTCTGGATGCAATCCTGTGCCATGTGCTGTAAGATGACCCTACTTAAGCAGGGAGGTGGGACCAGATGACCCCCTGTGGTCCCTTCCAACCTGACCCATTCTGTAATTCTGTGATATTGCACTGCCCTCTTCAATACTGAATTGCATTAAGAAAAAATACTCCAAAACTACATGCACTACTCTTTCTGCTGTTGCACTTATCACTCTTCCCTCCCTTAGCTTCCTCCAGAGTGTATCAAAAGCTTTCAATCCCATTCTCACTAACTACTCCATCTCACATCTCCAATCTTGCCATCAACTCCTGTCCATTAGATACTCCCCATTCCCCTTCCCTGTTCTCCCTCAGGAGGTAGGCTCCCAACCACACAAGGATCCATCCATGCACCTATATCCATACTAGAATTGCAAAATAGGTAGTGAATGTGTCTAGGTGTCTGCTACAGATAAGGTTATGTATATTTTAACACATATTAGTTAGAAAGTTGACACTTTGAAAAAATTGAGCCAAATAAACATCAGTATTCTGCCAGAATCACAGAATGGTCTATCTAGACTAGACCTATCCATCTAGGCCTATCCTGACTTTAAAACACACTTCTAAATTACATGTCTGAAAATTTCAACACAGTTCAAATCCACACACATCACAAGAAGGGTGACAGTGCTTCACAATTTCCCTCAGCCTGCAGAACCTATTAGTCACAGGTTGGGTGACATACAACAAGGAGACTCATCTCATTTAGCATTCTTGGAAACAGCTGCCATTGTCTCATCTCCCAAAAGGAGAGCATAGCTCTGTGCAATAGGTTTCTCCTCCCAAACACTGCAACAGGTTCTGTTTCACTATGGCTGTTGCAATAATGCAGTCCCAAAGGAATGGTGCTCACACAAGCCTATAATACCATTTTCACTGTGGAAAAGTTTTGTTTGCAAGCCACAAAGAAAGAAATATATCCCAAAAAAACACTGACAGAAGCTAAACAGCTCTGACATTCCCAGGGCAAAAAATATGATTAATAGTCTCAACTCTGAAATGGAAAGAACATTTTATGAATGTGTGACCATCACAAAACTCACTCTTCTAATATCAATAATATATGACGGGAAAAAAAAAAAGAAGAAAGCAAAATTCTTTCCCCTTTTTAATATGATGCACCCATATAACAACAATACAAACTAGGTTTTAGGCACAGGAGAAAACGAAATTAAATTCTTACTTTAGAGGCTCAGGAGGGAGTTTAGTTCCTGAAAGGTTAATCTGCATCAAAGCAAGTGAGCTGCTGAAAAACTGTTTGAAGGAGGGAGGGACTTCTTTTCCTTTTCTGTAAGTAAACAGATTCATTAAGAAGTAGCATTAGACACTCCTCATTCCAATAAATAGTGAACGCAAGCCATCAGAAATGTAATGATCTTTTACAGTTTAATTGCTCTACCTTAGGCAGAGTTCTGTAATCAGTGGCTCTCAATTAGCTTAGAATTATAATGTCATCAAAATGTTGATTCAACAAACAATCCTCACAACTGCACTGCTGCACAGAAGACATTACTATCTACCTCCTGTTTGGTGAAATACAAAGAATGATCATTTAGGTCTGGTTAATAGTGAACATACTTACATCTCAAAGATCAAACAGGACATGAACAAAACCCTGAAACTGCTTTTTCACCACTAGAAATAATTACTCAATGCTAGAATACCTTAGCATCAATTAGATGTCATCTCTGATAAGAACCCAAAGCTTCAATCTGAAGAAAATGGAAGCTAGTATTTCCTACAATGCAAGTACTCTAAATGTTCAGTCCCAAAGACCTTCAAAGGGAGTTCCTCCCAGAAGAAGAAAAAACAGGAAAAAAAGCATTTGTAACGGTCATCAAATCATGAAAAATACAAACTTTAACAATCATATATAAAGAGGAATCAAGTCAGCCAGACTTCAAAGCCTGATGCTATGCCCTTTAGAGACAAAAGATATATATAAACTTTCTGCTGCATCAGTATCACACAAACACATATTAGACAAGGTAGCTTACTTTCCAGACCTTTAGCAAAGAGCAGAGAGGGAAAGAAAATATTTTGCTTAGAATAAATAGTACCTATTTCATTGAGCTCTAAGACTTCTAAGGCTTTATAAAAGTCTCATATTTATTCTTGAAAAGAAGGATGCTGCATGAGTGCAAGAAATTATAAACCAAAATACTGCAGGAGTTGAGGGTAATGACATTTAAATTGTACCTGTGAGAAAAGAGAGTCCTTGAGAGGCTAAGGACAGCTAGATGCTGAAGACATCCACGAAGGAGGGCTCCACACACCTGGTTCAAAATAAGAGCAAATCATTGTAGTTTATACTAACCCAGAAAAGTACCTAGGGATAGAAGGTGGGGAATGTTTCCTTGGTATTGAAGTAGCCACAAAAATGGTCTTTACCATATCTAGTGCACACTCCGTGTTGGATAAGTCCAGGTGAACAAGGGCATTTGGCTGGGCCAAAAAATTGTACAGGCTCTATAATTATTGGACAGAAAGAATTACAGATGTTAATATTTATATTATGACAACAGTTACTACCTGTCATTGCATTTTCAGCTTTTACTAGAAAATCACCTGAAACTTCACCTAATCAATACAACCTGTTTTACTTCTGCAGGCTATCATTTTCTTTAAATAGTGCAAAAATGGAGCTCAGACTACACTTACCCAATATTTCTCTTAAAGCACAGGTCTTGTCTTACTATATTTAACTTTTGCTGCAGATGATAATTAATTAAGATGATAATTAAACAGAGATTTGTGATGTCACTCGGATTTCAGAAAGGGTAATTGGTTTGTAAGTTAAAGCCAGACCCTTTAAGCATGAGGGAAGCAACTAATTTGCACCTGAAGTCCGTGGTTAGTTCTTAATTTCAGTTGTGCGTTACAGGTTTAAGGGAGAATATAGAATAGGCAACAAGATTTTAACATTGATGGCTTCAGCACTGTATAGAATATGCCATGTAAATGTTAGCAGATGCAAAACTTCTCACTATATGCTATTTCATTTTGGGCTCTTTTTAGTCTTAGAGAGCAACACAGAAAGATAAAAGTGTGACCTAATTCACAGAAAAGTGGAAAGCTCAACTCCACATGAAATCCAGCCAAACAGTGCATGCTTAACATTTCTAAAATAGATCTATTTTCCCAAAAATTAGGTCATTTAGCCCCTATACCTACAAGAGAGGTCCCCACTTCAAAAATTTCTGTGCTTTCCTAGCATTTAGTTGCTAAATAACAGGATTTCCTTGCTCCTGTTAGAAAACTGATTCCACAGATTAAGAGACCTCGGTATTAATAATCATTATCTTCGAACCATCCCTCTGACAGGCTAAGAAAAGCCTCACTTTCCACATTTATCTCTTAAAATATTGTAGGTAGACCTTAGGGTTTTTTTAAACGCTGCCTGTCAAAGATTTATTTATTACATTTTATTTTAGCTTTTGCTTTTACATTATTTACTATGTTACTCTCTCAGAGTAACTCACTATGTGTCTTTACTTACATTTAACTTACATTTATTTGCTACCTTTAAAACCCTGTTGTCCCACTGACCCTTTCACCTCATGTCTGAAAAGGCTAGTTCTCTGAATATTCTGATGAATCTGCAAGTAAGATATGTGAAAAAGTCATAAAGTCATATCTGACTGCATCTGTTAAATGATGAGATTGGTTGACCATATCTTCTTTTGCATCTTCTAGATGTTCAATACTTAGAACTCAAAACCTGACAGTTAAATGCACATAGCTTTTGATATGAAAGAGAAATGCAAATGTAACAGTCAAAAAGTGAATTTATACAAATTGAGAAGTAAGTGGATTTTGCTATGGAGGAAAAAGAGCTCCACTTCAATGGCAATTGATAAATGGAACAAAGGAGTCTAAAAAATAATCACATTCTTCAAAGAATCATGGGTTTCAACAGCACGTGTCAAGGAGGTGCAGAAACTTATTTATACAAACAAAAATATTGAAAAACAGAAATTAATTCTTTACAAGCCAAAGGAAATAATTTGCTTCCAACCTTCCACTGAAGATTTTGTAATAGTCTTACCATTAAAAAGATGATGAGGGATTTTTAATGGCATTTTGTCACTTTCAAACAGAACTCAGAGAGAATGGTAAGTCCACTGAAAAAAAATTGTATCCTTGCACTTTTCTCATGTATCAGTAGAAGCCAAAGACTAAAGGCATGAACTAAAATGATGTGGATTTTTTTCAGTTGTGTGGGGCAGTTCTCTGACTTTATACCAAAGAGTAGAAATAAAATTGTTATTTTCTATCTCTACTAAAACTGTACAGAAATAAAGGCCAAAAAGGATCTAAACCAAAAGGTTTTTGCCTCTCTCTCTGCTGTTAATTAAACCACCCATTCATTATCTCCCCAGTGGGAGGGAAGTGCTTACTGAGAGATCATCTCCGCGGAGCGCGTTCCCTGAGAGGTCAAGATAGACGAGCGTGGTGGTGATCAGCGAGTTGGCACTCAGTGACTGGGAAAGGCTGTTCACCCCTGCCAAAAAACAGGTCACAGCTCAGCTGAGCCAGCCTCACACAAAACTGGCCCAGAGCCTGCAAGTGCACAATTTCAGTGAACGCAGACATACACGAAAGTTTAATGACTTCCTGTTGCCATCACTGTACTGCAGCTGGGGAATACAGATCACCAGGCAGATATGAGACCTTTCCCTGACACAGCATGCCCAGCTCCACCTGGACCACACTCTCCCAACTTCCCTGATGGAGCCACAGTGTGCTATACGTCCCAGATCCAGGATGTATCCAGATCCATTTTCAAACAGATTTTAAAACCACAGTTTACTCCATAACGTTAACCCAGTGTCTTCCTACAAACAATAATATTTAGATAAAACTATTTGTGGAAGTAGATGAAAGCATCTGTGGAAGACCAAGTACATTAACAATTATAATTGCCGGAACTTCAAAAGCAGCTGATGAGACCTAGAATTTAAAAATATTTCAATTAATGTATTTGCCTGTGATTTCATAAAAATAGTTAATTAAAAGTACCAAGAGATGCATAAAGACTTTCATTTGCTTATCAGAACCAACACATACTTCTCACATTAAAATTAAAAAGCTCACACTGGGAACAAACCAGTCAGGACTGTCTTCCACTGAAACTTTTCAGCTTTCCAAAATACAAATTAGGACATGGCTATTTCTCATTCCTTCGAATCTTCCTCTTTCATCTGAGGACTCTGCAGCTTATCATAAACTTCTCAATTTATTGTAGATGATCTTTGCCACCTTTCAAGCACTACATGCATGTGTTTCTTACATGCGTAAGCATCACTGTGTCCTTTAGTTGATGCAGCAGTTTTTTTCTAAGTTCCTGGCCAAAGCTATAAAGAAGGCAAGTGATCTACTACACAACATTCAACAATTTCTCAAAGCTGGTCAGTGAAACTGGATGGGCATTCAATGGATGAAACACGTCCAGTCTTCACTTAAAAAACTAATATGAAACCGATTTGCCAGTGAGGATGTGGAAGAAACAGCTAGCAAGCTACTGGAGACAAAAATACCTACATCAGTGCTTTAATTTTCTGATCTTTCAAATATTAAGAAAGTCTCCCATATGAGTAGTACGGTTCCTGGTTTCAGGAGGCTTTTGAAACTGGGAAGTATCAAAGCACAGGAACACCTTTTTCAAGTCTCAAATCTTTCCTGCTTAGAGTAATTTTTAACTTGAGATGGTGTTGTTGAATCTACACCCTATTGCTAAAGGTAAACTGCAAACTAATATTTTTTGAAACTTAAAAAGATCTAAAAGCTATGTTTAAATGCTTGACATTACACCTTTGGATTCACTTTGGTGAGCATTCTCAACAATGTTTACAAGCAACAAGAAGAAGAAGAAACAAATGCAATTTTGTCCTGGTTGCTCAAAGGTACCTAGTTATCAGTTGGGGTTCCAGCTGGGTTAAAGTACCAGCAATTCAGCATGTACAACCAAGAATCAATTCTGGGAATTCAGAAGCAGTGTCTGAGTTTAAGAGAGAAGAAGAGCTATCAAACAATTCATGATGTTGCTGCATGTTTCATGCTTAAAAAGGGCCAACTGCTCAAAATCAGCCACATCAGTGAAGGCAAACAATGTGAATGAGGGATCTTTTTAATTAGCCCCTGGCTTGAGCTCAGAAAATCAAGCTTTATCTTTGAATGAGTATACTAGAATTTTTCATTTAACCAGAACCTTCAAAATCAATAAATTTATGTTTGAACTTCACACTACATCATGCTATACTCTAACAGTAATCTCACTTTCATTTGCAGACAATCTTTTATGCTCTTTTACCACTCTCAGGAGGCTCAGACTGTTAATAGCTCTCAGGAACTTTGAGACATAATATTTGAAGAAAGATCAGCTGGGAAGTTGCCACCTGAACTTCACTTGTCAATCTTAGAAACTTATCTCAAATAGAAAGCACTTTTAAAATAAGGTCAAAACCTGTGAGGGATTGTTCTGACTTTCTGAAATGCTTAAAATAAAAAAATTTAAAAAAAAAAAATACATGCACTTTGGAGTTTACTGAATCCAAGATCCAAGGACTCTTTTAAACTTTCTCCACAGAAAGAATTACAAGTTCCAAAATAGCCTCCCAAGTTAAAACCAAATCATTACTGTCTTCTTAGGTTAGAGAGAAACTGACAGCTTTGCAGCAACCTGAGTTGCTTCAGGTCCTAAAGGTTGTAAGATTTTCCATTTTAAGATGTGGCATATACTATTTTTAAGAAATACTGAGGAGCTGCCATGGGACAACATTAATGGTAACATGTTACTCTTAAGCTCATCAGTATTAGACATACTGGAAAATATTTTCAGCTTTTGCTTACAGATCATCTTTAAAAAGTATGTTAAAAACCTCCAGATTCTTTAAATAACGTCAGAATTCACTTTCACTGACAAAACTTGTGTGGGTGAACTTCATCAAGCTGGCATGTATTCTTTATGAAGAAGGAAATGTTGCTAGAGTGTTCTCTTGACTCAAACTTCACTTGCTGAAATAATTCAGCTCACATGAAGAAAAGTAGAGCATGAATGAACATACCAGAATAAATTTCTGTTAAATTCACAAGTATCTCATTTCAAGAGTACATGTTACATTAGTCAAGATTCTTAATCAACTGTCACCAAAAATTGAGTTAGCAGTAGAAAACAACAACCCCAGAGTTGAATAAAAGTATTTTTAGTGAAAATCATTATTTAATAAATTCACCTTAGGATTTACTGTTTACTTAAGCATAATCAGAACCATAGGCACTCATAATAAAACAACAAAAAGTCCTTCACCCCTCTCATATTTCCTCAGGTCAATCCTTGAAGCTAAGGAGGATACAGAATCTGCACTTCACAGAGTAGTAACCAACAGGATAAAAGGGCATGGTTTCTATCTTTTATCAGCTAATGTCCTTCATGCTGTTAACTCAGTTATCTTTTCCAGGTCATCAACATCTACAAAAAAGCAGCAATAATGTCAGTGAGGTTTCTCTATTTTTAACACCCATTAACTATACAGGAGACCCTGGGTTTGTGCAAACTGTGTAAGAGGTCACTGCTTCTATTATTTGTAAAACAAAAATGCAAAAAATCCTGAAAGCTTCTGACTTGTGTTTCATTGCTTTTACTGCTTTTAAAATAAACAACCATTTCAATCAAAATATCAAACCAAATTTGTAATTTATAAAACAAAGACTTGCTTTAGTCAGAGCAAGTCATTCACCAGCCATTGTCACAATGCTTGGTTTCATAAAATAACTGTGTACAAAACATTTGGGAATTTCCTTACACATTTTTGCTTCAGACATTTTTTTGAAGTGCATATGAAACATATCATTCATGTCAATCCTAATTTCAGTCTTCCTCTATAATACAGGTTCAAACCTAAGTCTTACAGAAACAAGTCTGAGTTTATCAAAGTGCTGAAGGGTACTCAGAACCCAGCCCAGGGTTCAGCAACCCAGGAGTGCAAAAAAGCAGCTGCACTGTTGAAAAAATACATGTAAATAATTTACAAAATTAATTGTTTTATAATCTGGTAAGAAAAAGTATTTTTTGTATGTAAATCTGATAGTTTTAGAAGAGAAAAAGAGGCATATTTATAAAACATACCTTTAGGTGACAAGGAGGTTTTAGATAAATTTAAATGCTTCAGTCCTTTTGGAAGTTTGGCGAACTGGATGCTCAAAGATGACACACCTGTTGGGGGAGCAAGGACGAAATTTATGTTTTCAGGTGAACTCTGTAACCTCAGGTTTTCCCAGCAAATTTCAGCAGGGCAAACTGCACCAGTGGCACTTGAGGAGGAACTGCACTCACTGCAGGTGGGCTCTGTCATTTTAAGAACCTTTTAGTGATGCAATCAAGATCTCTGCTTTGCTAACCACTGAACTTCGGATAGGAAACTTTGTTTTTAACCATTGGTAAACCTCCTTAATTAGTTTAAAAACTTTATAATACACACATACTTTTGAGAAGGAGTCAAAGTGAAGCTATTACACACACCAGGCAGTCAGCACTTGGAAAATCTGGAAGCTTTATGTTTCAGGAAAAAAACTAAATTAAAAAATCTAGGCATGAACTAAAACCCAACAATGCTGTTCCACACAGAACTTCAAACTCTTTTAATTTTCTTTTAAAAGGAAGGGCTGTCAAGGCAAGAAAGGCACCCACATTAGCTAACATCACCCTTTTTTCTGAGGTAAACCCTAAGAGCCTGACTGAAACATTTACCAAGTCATAATGGTCACTTAATTCCCTCACAGCAGCCTGCAGGCTACCAGCCAGGACATAGGCTTGGAAATGCCACAACTGCTTGCAATCCTAAACAGTTAAAACCTATTAAGATGCTGACACAGACTGGACTACCTCAGCACAAATTCAACAAAAGAAGAAAGCCATAAGAAGGCACTTTTCATTAAAGCCTTTACCCAGCGTGTCCAGGTTCCCCGCTCCACAAATTTAATTCACCATTTTAAGTAAAAGATTGAAATTTGATTAAGGGGAAACATCCTAAATAACAATGCAACTAAGCCGTGAAATATTTATTAGAGGAATAAATCAACATAGAAACCCAGGCTTAATCTGAGGTGTGAAATACAGTCATCTACAACAATTCATTTGGAGAGAAAAGGGCACAGAGAAAAAAGGTAAAACCCTTTACTTGGTTGAAAACATCGTAAATTAAAAAGCTTGCAATAAATGTGATTCGTGCTAATTAAATTGTAACTATTAGCAAAATTGTACTTAAATCAATAGAAGACAACTGTTACAGAGTGGGGGGAGATGGGTGAGACAGGACGGAGGAAATCCTCCAGATGTTAGAAGGGAGTTGAAGAAGGATGTTGGTAGGGAGTAGTAGAAGGACATAGGTCTGATAAGAGGCATCTAGAAATAAAAAGTTACGACCCTGGAATGGGCCAAATTGGGATGATTCCAGGCATGGAACTTGAATAAGGTTTTCTTGTGGGAACGTATGCTTAGCTACACAACCCAAGCTTAGTGCACCTGCACTACCTGCAAGGTTACACAGCGGACACTGAGGAAGACGACGAGCCTTCATTGGAAATAAGACCCTCAAAAGGATGACAGACCACCTAACCATTAGCAGAGCATGCGCCATACAGCATAGTGACGTAGATTTTAGGAATAGAAACTAGGAGGAGTTTTCTAGAAAATTCTGTATGAATATGTATTAGCATATAGTATATAAGTGGTTTTGTTAGCCTTAATGCTTTGGTACGTGAGGAAGGGTGAGCTCCCCCCCGTACCCCCGGCTGGTTTTGCTTATGCTTATACCAACTTCAATTATACTAAATTACTTACTCCTGAATTTAATATATCCTAAAATATATGTATCCAATACTTTGATTGTATTCATTTATATAATTGTTACTCTTAAAAATTTGCTGCTAAATTTAATCTTGTGGTCTCATTCATAACAAGCTGATACCCCTTCCACATACACAGACATGAAACGGACTGTGAAATTGTAGGTCACATACCTACATTTACTCTGTTTTTATTCTGTTTTACTTTTCATTGGTAACGAAGGAGCTACCTTGCAGATACTGTGGCAGGGATTTTTTGTTTAATGCTCTCTGTAAAAGCATGTTGCATGCAACACCCGTGCAGCTCAAGACAATCCACAGCTTTTTATTTATATTGCTGAAATATTAGACCCATGAGACCTTGGAATCATTTGTTGTAAAGCACAATGGTAACCAGATATCTTCACCAATTTTCAGCAAGAATGAATCAAATCATACTAACAGGATTTTCTTTCATAACTATATAAGGACAATCAGTATTACTAAGGATAAAACAAATGTAATTTTTGCTGTTAAGCATTTTGACTAAGACATGCAGCAAATAGTGTTACCTCTCCATCCTCATATTTAGCTAACAATTTGCAGACTAATTATCGTTCTAGCCAAGCTGAACAATTTGCACATCTTACTAGCACGGGGGTTACGTTATAAGATACAGGAATTAGGTGCAGAAAAGAAAAAGTGCTTCTGGTTGCTCTGGCCCTTGAACACCCTTTAAGTCACTCATTTGTGCTAATGGCATAACAGAGATGAGAGTTCACATGGCAGAAATGGAGTTAGCTGCATCCAGGCACACAGTTTAGAATTTGAGTACTACTAGGCTTCAGTATGTTTATTTTGCATTATTTTTAACAAAATATGAGATTGGATTCTGATCCTAGTAGAGCCAAAAGCAAAACTACCATTACTTCAGTGTGACTAGATTTTTAAAGACAAGATCGATATCAAACTTTCCAAGTGTTAGTCTCACAAATATTGACAGTACCATAAAGGACAGCCAGAAATAAATTAAGAGACTGGTCTCAATAAAAAAACCATCACTGCATATAAACATGGCACTGTATTTGAACTGAAGACAGGTCCTATGCTTTAGGTAAACTAAACAGACTTCCCATACTGTTGGAATACAGACAGTTGCATTAATATGTAATAATATCATGCCTTCACTTATTGGTACTCAACAATATATAATAGCTTAGTGTATGTTTGTGTTCGTACAGGGTGTGATGGGTTCTTCTCCAGAAAACAAAGAACTCTGTGATTTCCCTTATAAGCGTACAATAATCTAGTTCCAGTCCCTGCAGGTGATTTTTTCAACAGGTATTTTCCAAAATCCATATGTTTATATGAATCTCCACTTTTACTTTTGAAATCCTTCCTACCACTCCAGTTTAGTAAAGTTAAATCTTCCCAGGGAATTTTCTTGATCTGAAAAGTTGCAATATTTGCAGATTTCAATTATAATTAATTTCTAAGTACTCTATAACCTATCTAATTCTAACGAAAAGGTCAAATCTTAATTGCATATTAGATAGGAGATGCTGAGATAATGAAAAAACCCCTACTAATTTCTCCAGGTTGTAGTCTCTGCATTTCATTTTTGTCTTATACGTGGATACTGTGGAATGGCTTGAATCTATAGGTTTGTTGCAAAGAAAGCACCCCCATGGATATGTTTAAAAAATGAAAAAAAGATCCCCTGCACTGTAGAGTACCCAATGTTTGGTCAATTGTTTTGCTTCCAAGATAAAAATTAGTTCCTCTGGGGAAAAAAAAGAAAAAAAAAACCCTTTCAAATAACACAACCTTAATACACTTCTTCAAAAGCAGAATCAACAATGTAGCAGCCTTTTTTCCAGCTTACAACAGAAATTTCTGTAAAATGCAGTAGGCCTACGGCACATTGTAACAATAATGCTCTTCAGCAAAGAACTGGCTTTCATGTGATAAGAATTCTTAACAAGGACAAGCAATAATCAGCAGGCAAGAGGTAATCAGGAGAGTTAAAGCAATTCATGTGAACAATTTTTAAAAAAACTACTCAGAATAGGTTAAAACCAAAAACATTCTCATACTGGCTTCTAGTCAAAAGAAAAGTGATACAGATGTAGAAAGAAAAAAAAAAAAACCAACCTTCCCAGCTATTCTTCTCCTCACTGAATCAGCAAGAAAGAAGAGACACCTACAAAATTCTGTGTTTACAACATTCTGAGTCCATTGGGTTGTAATCAGAACGAACAGCTTCTCTATTTTGAATCATGATAGTAAAGAGAACAGAAAATTTCCCCCAAACAAACCAAATAAAAGAAGAAAAGGTTCACTGTGTAAAATTCTTATTTTTCTTCTGGCCGAACAGGAGCACAAGATAGTCTGATCCCAGAACACTGTGTGCCTGGAATGCATTAAGTGAAAATGGAAATCTCACATGGGCAGCACTGAAGGGTCAACTCCAGACTGAAAGAATGTAACCTTATTTTAAAAATAAATGCCTCTTGGGTGACAAAAGAGCAGACAAGGGAGAGGAATGACTTGATATGTACTGAAATCATGCCTAGCGGTGCCTAGTCTGAGAAAAGCTGAGCTGTTCAGCTTGATTTTCCATCTTGTGGAGTTAACAGCACTTTGCTCCATAGGAATGCCAGTTATGCCAGTATATTGAACATCACCAAGACCTCACAACAGGCTAGCACAGAGCTGAGAAAAAAGGGTAATTTTCATACTGAAAATAAATACGGCATTACAGCTGAAATAAAAACACAAAACCACCAGAAAAATACAATCCAAGAAACAAAGTTGCCTTGTGCTTCATCTTTCAACTGATTACACTGCTTTTAAAAATACACACCTCTTAAAAACTAGAGGGTTTTTTTTTACCCTCTAGTCCTAGACAATCACTGTGTTCTATCTTCCTTTAGAAACCAGGGGTGGCTTAAGACATTTAAATATTTCTCAACACACCAATGGATATGCGTAAGTCAAAACAATGGCAATTCTCAGTTATTTGTGAACAACAGAAATTTACAGTAGCATTATGCACAAAACAATAACCAATTTTTCAGGCAAAGCTGAACAGAGCAGCAATAATCCTCCTATTATGTTTGTAGAAAGAGAGAAATGTAAATGTCACAGTACCTCTGTCTTCAAGTGGATTGCTAGCAAGGTTGATGGTATGGAGTCCTGAGTTGGGATTATGGGCTAGGGCATTGGCTAGTTTCTGTGCAAAATCCCTGCAACAAAAAAAGAGAGGGAGAAGGAATCCTGTTACCTCCTGTATCATCACCACATTCAAAGGCTTAAAAGTATCAAGGGACGACTAGACACAAGTGGCCTTTGCTGCTGCAGAGCACTGATTCCTCACGGTTCTAAACAATGCTTATCTGGCTAATTTGCTATCTTTCACAGGAAGTTACTTTGTTATTTATTCATTCTGTGACCTAAGAGACTGAAAAGACTGAAACACTTTTGACAGAGATCTGAAGGTATAAAATAGGAGTTACATAGAATAACTCAAAACTTGACCACATCTTCCATCTCTCTGCAAGCCACAAGATTTGGAGATAGACATCAGCTTGCATACCACCACCTCCTTCACTCGCCATTCTGCTCATTTGCAGCAGCTTTCTGCCAATAGTCACTCAAATATATAGGCTTTGCAGCATATCCAGAAGTATTTCTAACCTCATGAAACAGCAGGAATAGCTCTCTCAAAGAACAGCAGCACAGTGATGAGCTGGTCTTTTGCTTCTTTTTACAGTGAGAAGCAAAGGGCACAACTGGCTGATCACAGTCCCAGCAAAGGATCCAAAAGAGATGTGGCGTATCAGTTCTGTAACGCTGACCACAGCCAGGCAGCACAGAGAGCTTTGAAACAATCCCTAAGCAACTATGGTAGGCAGATGTAGTAGCATGACCCCTGTTCCAAAGCCACTTGAGAGACAAGGGAACACTGCAGCACTAAGTTGAAAGCTATCTTGGGTTTTCCTGCACACCACACTGTCACACTCTGGTGGAGACACATTTCTTGCATGAAGTCAGAAGGCTGGTGTCTTATCAGCTCTAGGACAAATCCTCAAATCTGCTCTTGTACCAACTGAGAAATTTAGATGTGATAAAGGACGAGACCTACTGTGGGTCATTGATAAAGTGAAGCTGAAACTTCAGTGTTCTTACTTCACCTAAGTTATACACCAAGATAGAAAGCAAAACTATGTCTTGAACTTCCTTCTTTTTCTCTCTGCCTTGAAGTACATTATTTCTCCTCCTGTAGGCCAGTGGTGGAAAGCTACAAAACTGCTAATTAACACTGCCCTCTTTCCTTGGAACAGACCCTGCCTACCATCAAACTATGTGCTGAGAACCACAGTGGAGGTAGCATCCTCTTCAAGTATTTGGAAAAGAAACGAGACCGACCACCAATAGCGTCAATGGCTTTTGGTTATCTGCAGTTGCAAAGCTTACTGGAGTACAGAGATGCTCCAGGGAAGTTGAGTTTCCCTTTGAAACCCCATGTCCTTCTGGGGCTAGAACTGGTTCCAGCACTGCAGATGCATGATGAAGCACTGCCTTTAGGAAAAACATATTCTCTTCCTAAAATACAAGCAGCATGTGAATAGAAACACTCAACAAAAAGAACTTCTGTCTTGAAACTTTGCCACCTGACAGGCCCCAGGGTCTCCTGCTTTGCTACCAGCTGGTGTTGCAGAAGACTACAGATCTCCTGTAGGTCCTCAGTGACATTTGCCAACACTCTGGAAATCATCCAGCATTTCATATGGTGCTAGATGCCTGCCCTTAGGCAACTGAATTAAGCTCCTTATGTCCAACCAAGAAAAATGAGGTTTTGAGTTAAAAAGCAACAAACCCTTTCCTCTTGAGGAGTTTCCTCCTCTTCCTTTATCCCTAACAGATTCTAGTCATTACAATACTTTTCCTATACCTCCAGGCTTGTTTACAAACTCTGCTCCAGCTTTTGCCAACAATATAGGCAGGATTACCGGAACATTTTGGACAACTAGAGTGCGTGTGAGATACTTAGCAAAGGCACAGCAAACCAACTTCCACCAGAAAGCACTGGATTATCTCTACTGGGTTCACAGGGATCCAAGGCTCATTGTGGAAAAAATAATACAAGAAGTAACACACACTCCCTGTGCAGTCTCTGCCATAAACAGAGGCACCTTGGCTCTGCTCATGGGGGAACATCTCTTCCCCTCCTTTGTTCACTATTTGTTTCAAGTCATAAAATGTTACTTCTTTTGGCTACACACTTATGAATAGAGCATGTGGTATAAGTCTGAAACTTTCTATAGCATCTTTCTATAGCGAGCATCAAGCTCGCTCTGTATGCATTACACAGCCATGCTTGGCTGAAACAAGGTTATTCAAAGTTTGGAGGTAAAGCCCCAAAAGATTCAATTTAACTATACATATGACAGACTAAGGATATTTCATCAGGGGAAAGAATACTACCCATCTGGAAATTTCAGAACAGACAAAAAAATTCCTTGAGATCTGTCTAGACAACATCCCTGTAACAAAAAAAAAGGATGTGTGGGAGGAAGCAACACTGTTAGGTCTAAGGACATTAAGATCCTGCCAAGAAGGGGAAGATAAGACTGGACATGACTGTCAAAGACCCTCTGGATACCAGCAGCAGGCACTTCTGTTGTTCCCTGCGTGCTGGCCACTCCCTCTGGAACAGGGCTGCACAAGGCAGTGTGAAAGGAGGCAGGGACATTCTGCCTGCCAGCTTTCAGAGAGCATGTAAGCACAACAAATAAATCACCTGCACCAGCTCCTGCAAACAGGCCTTTGCAGACTGGGAAGTCTGTCTTGTAGTCCCATGGAAATCACAGAACATCCTGTGTTGGAAGGGACTCCCAAGGATCAAGCCCAACTCCTGGTGCTGCACAGGACACCCCCCCATGTGTCTGCAATTGTTGTCCAAAGGCTCCTCGAGCTCTGGCAGGGTTGGGGCCATGACCAGTGCTCTGGGGAGCCTGTTTCAGCACCCAACCACCCTCTGGAGGAAGAACCTTTTCCTAATATCCGAGTCCTTGCCACTTAGCATCTCCCGATGGAGCAGGCCAAGGGCAGCTCCAACCATGCACAGACTGTGCCTGTCAGGCCAAGCTGCAAAGCCTGGTAGACACCAAAGCCCAGCCTAATCAATAGGCTGAGTTGCCCACCGAGAAATCAGTATTTTGGTTATCACATACTGTCCCATTCCTCTAAAATACCTCAGGGATTAAACCTCTTTTCAAGCTCATTTTTTTGGGCCAGTCTGAATTACTCTGCTCTCCCTGAAATCTGGACACCACATATATTAATTAAAACACTTACCAAAACATTAGTGATTGCTGTATGCACTGAAGCCTTCCAATGTTATCTAAACTGCATCCTTTATGTGTAGTTAAAGCAATAGCAATGGGGATAAAATTTCCAAGAGCATCTAAACTAGCACAAATCTTATCAGACAGAGGCTTTCATTTGACATCCTGTTTTTCCCAACAGGAAGTTCACACTTCCCGAGTTCTGGGTCCTTATTACTGCTACTGCACAATGGTTTGCTGTTTCATCATTTGGGAGGATGACAAGTGTTTATGAGGCTGTGGCCCAAACCAAATCACAGATATGAGTGGCTGGAGATAGAAAATAACAGAATCATCTTAAACTGACTCTGCTGCAGGAAGAAATACGCTCTTGCAGCTGCTAGGGTTATTTCTTACAGCTTTACTCTTGGTAGCTCTTTCTCAACCCTGGTTTGGCATTCTATCACAGATCATTAAAAATGACTGGTCTGTAAGCCATGGAAGGAAGATACCCAGCAGCAACAGGATCTCCTAGCAAACAGATATGAGAAATGGCAAAACTGACAAATGCATCCTTGGCAAAAACAGACAGTGTTGATCAGAACAGATACACACCAAGGCACAATGCCAAACACTCTGCATGTAAATGGAGACATGAAAACCAAAGTCACAGGTTGATTATCTGTCAAGTCCTGTTAAAACTGAAAGCAGTTAATCCAACTGTGATAAATTAAGGTAGGCAACGTGCAAAGGTAGTCAACATATCCTTTAATATTAATGATTATCACTAGATTTCATGGCACATACTGGAAGAAAAATGAAACTAAAACCAGGGGCTTATGTCTGAATGACAGCTATTGAAGGCAGTGCACTAGTGATCAGAAAGTTCATGTATTATTCCAAACTCAACCTCAAATTTCTTGTGTCATGTAGGCAATTTTCTTTTAAAGGCATTTCAATGCAAAGTGCACTTTAAAAAGGAGAAAAATACTCCAACAATAGGAGACAACATAAGGCACACCAAATATCTCCCCTGCCCTTGTTTCCCTTTATTTGTAATTCTGCATAGCGTTCTGCTTCTCCCACTTTGCACTGCTTTTTTAATTAAAAAAAAAATTCATTGGCTCTAGAGTCTATCTTGTCTACATTGTCTTGGACGCTACCCTAACACTAAAACAAGCACTACAAGTACAAACTAGCACAGCTGCAAGTGACTCGAACTTTGCTTCTATTTCCTGTGAAGGGGGGGAAAAGCAAATACCTAGTAACTACAACATACTGTATTTAAAACATATGCAAGGATTTCATTGTATGGCGTATTTCTGTCTATCTTCCTTGTCTATGTCAAGCCATCAAGCTTACCGATCTACTTTTTTCAAAAAAGTAGATCAAAAGTAGATTCAAAAATGTAGAAGTCCTGTTATATTTGAGCAGACAGCAATCCACATTAAGATAACACCAGCTCATTTGGAAATAAAACATGTTATGCAAGATGGAATAATATGCTTTTTTAAAAAAACCTAAACCGCTGTTTTTTAAATGATAAAAACGTGTTGATACTTATATTGGAGCCATATTTGGAGAGGAACAGTATGAGCCAGTTTAAGGTTTATGCTCTCTTTCAATCACTTTGCTCCACTTAGCCCAACTCTCCAGGCAGAACCTTGAAAACACCAGTTTTGAAGGGATTTCTTGGACATAAGACCCTCTGGAAAATCTGACAAAAAGCTTGTGACTAGAGGCTCATCAGACATTGAGCACAGCTTTTTAATGCTTATTCTGGGTGACATACATCATGCATCCCTTTTAGTGGGAGCAGGGAGCATCTGAAGTGACATTTCGAAGGAATTACTTACGTTCTAAGCCCGGCATTCTCTAATACCAGTTCTTCCAACCGACTGGACCTACTCACCACTCGCAGTATCTGCTCACAGAGATCAGTGGACTGCCACAGAAAAGACAGAACAGTGTTAAAGAACACAAACATGGAACAGACAGTTCTTGAGTTAAGCTGTACATCGCAATGGGATCCAGGCCACAACCATCTTCTTGTTATACATAAATAGGAAGTAAAAATACCAGAAACATCCAGGAGAGTCAACAGACTTCTGGAAAAGACTCAAGAGAAGCAGGAGGCAGACTAAAAGCAAGTAACTAATGAACTGGGCCACCCAACCAAAAGGGGCAGAATTTCTATAATGACAGTGAAAACAATCTAAATCATGTGGTTCAGAAAAAACTCTCAATTCATTTTTAAATAAATCTTATTCGTATGCTACTCCTGCAGAAAAAAAAGTGGCAACTAGTGCTAAGGAGAACAAAGCCTGACCAGGAATGACAACTCAACACAAAGAAAGATGTTAGAAGGCAAACAAAACAAAACAAAAAACAAAAACAAAAAAAAAGAAAGATCCCAAAAAACCTCAGGAGCAAGGAGCAAAAGTACCCTAGCTAGAGAGGTCCTCCAAAGACTCCCAAGGACTAGTGGTTAAGGGCCAGTGTATTTGAGTATGAATTCTTCCAGCCTATGCAGAGGCAAATCCCACCTCATGTTCTTACTGTTGTTGAATTCTAGAATTTGCATGGATATTTGGAAGTGCCATGAACAAAACGTGACAACAAAAGAGTTTATTTGCTCTGCTCATTCAAATAGAGATAAAACCGTAATCATTCAAAAGCCACGCAATGAACTCTGTACCTCATCACCTTTTATTATAAACTTTTATTTTGCTTCTAGATTTGACTTTTCTTTTTCCTCCCACAGCTCACGCTAACCAGCATTCACGTGATATCCAAAGCTGGATTTCAGTCATGATCATGAAGTGCTGAAACTATTCTGTTACCTGCCTTTAAAAACAACAATGTGACATTCATACCTGGGATATCTTTGTCTCTAATGACTATCTGACATTTTCTAGTTTATGCATTTTTCAGGGTTTGGGATTTTTACTTTAAACTAACCGAATGTCCAAAAAAAACCCCCCGAACAAAATAAATCTGCTCTACCACACATGTAAAACCTTATTAACCCTTTACACAGTAGAGGTTGACAATTTTTGGTGAAGACTGTCAACTCAGCCATCTTCCCAACACTTTCTTTACCATCCATGTTTCAATAATTCAGAATATCATCACAATCTGTGTACAGTACTGTGACTGCAAGTGGAAAGTTTCATGCCTTTACTATAAACCACTGTGGGTACTGTGTATCAAACACAATGCACTGGAGGGCCTCTGGATATGCATGACCTCATAATGACCCCTGGCAGTGTTCTTACGGCATGGATTCACTGTCCAATGATCTACATTTTCCTCATTTTTCACTTAAAAATGGAATGTGTGGAAGGTAAGAGGTTGGAGTTTTTGAAAGTAATTGATGCATTTTCTAGACTGACAAAGTTTATTTGTTTTCCACAGGACAGCTGCTAAGAAAAAGCCCTGAAGCATTCACATAAATGTATCTCAGATAGATAACAGGGCCAGGTTTTATTCTAAGCAAACTACACCAGCCAGTCTTCTAACTAAGCAAACTATTTCATTTCACTGAAGCAGAAACTGGTTAATTGCATTGTGCCTTTTAACAATGTTGATTTTAACAGCAAACTACAACAGCACTAAAAATACCACCAGCTTCATTCCATGCATAACTTTGAGAGAGATGTCCCAGCAGGAAAGAAGTTTTTTTGCTTACTCTTTTTGCCAAGAACCACATAAGTTCCTACTGAATTTTTATTGAAAATTATAGCTTAGGAATATAATGAGAGCTTTAGAGATCAATAAAATGTCATCAATTTAAACAGGATTAAACTCAATATTAATTTCTAAAGGCAAAAGCTTTTGGAGGCAAGCATGAAAGCAATTTCTCAAACAAATCACTAACTCCACCTGTAACTATGAACTTTCAAATTTAGAAGAAATAGCATTTTGATATATTTAAATTGTCTGAATTACTGCTTTTCTTGGCCCATTTTTCAGTACTCCAACTTGTTTAGACATGCCCACTTTTTGCTTTTAGAAATGAAAACTGATATGGAAAAATACCAGTGCCACACATCAGTGCTTTGGAAAACTGGGAGAGAAAATCATCCAGTTGCAATGAAAATTACACAGAAAAAAGTACTTTATGCAAGAAAAAAAATCCCTACAATCTTGGCATTTTCTTTTCACCTCCAAAAAGCAACCTGAGATTTCTGACTGCTTTAAAGTTAGTTTCCTATTAGTCACATAGTATTGTTTGGGGGAGCCAGCAATGCCTAATGAAATGCCTACTACTATCAACCAACGAAGTTTTCAAACTATATTATTTGAAATTTTGACAAGACCTGACTCTCAGCAGTGTTTTTATGGTGCTAATTGGCTATCCAACAGTTTGTGTTTTCCTGATACGATTCCAGGAAAAAAAAATTGGCACTAGATTGCCCAGTTTTACTTGCTCAAAAAATTTCACTTAAAAAAATGTAATAGCATCCTTTAAAACACAGCATAGCCTGATAGAAGCAGATAAATTGTTTCAATTTATTACTTACTAATTTCAGATCCTTGGAGGACAGCTTTGTAAACCACTGATTATACTCCAGAGCAGCAACTATAGGTATTAAGTCTCTAGAAAAAGAAAAACACTTTTACACACATTTCATATAACTGTCATTTGAACCAATCTCCTAAGTGTTCTTCCATGTCTCATTCCCCATAGTTTTGCAATGCTAATTGCCTACCATCCCCATTATAGAAAGCTCTGCATTCTAAAATACAGCAGCAGCAGCTGCATGTCTTGTTCTTATTTTAATAAAAATTTCTGACTGGCCAACTGGCATCCATTCTAGCATGAATTTTAAAATCAGGAATTTGTCTGGGCTGCCATTCCTACTTTTAGCATAACTTTTTCTTCAGCCTGTGACATGTTTAAGCTTCCTAATCACCTCTAATTATAATTTAGCATGACGCTAAAAAGCTTTTTGGCAGTCTGGTGATTTAATATAATTCCATGACTGAATGCTTCTAGAGAACACCACCTTGTCTCATCTCTATAGTTAAATTCCCCCAGGAAACAGGAGACCCACAACAGGATAATGCGACATTCAGCACAAACCATATTTAATTGTAAAAGGGATTTCACAAATGAAAATCTAAATTATTCCCATTTTCTTCATTCCAAGCCTCTTAACATGATCTGCTCTCCCTCTGTTAAGTTTCTCCAGAAGCAGACGTTGATAAATGTCACGTCTGTACACTACCCCCAGCAGAATCATTCATCAGCACTATCACACCATTTAGCAGTGCAGCACTTGGATAAGTTTGGTGCTGCATATTAAATACTTATATACACCTACACAGAGGCTTAACAGCTCCTTAGAAAGCCCTTGTCTTTATAATGAAATAAAGAGCTGTAACATACACAAACTGACTTATCAAACCACCAAAACAGTGCCATTCAAGCCTGTTTGTCTAGGGAGAAATTTAAGTGTTGGCTTTTATAAGCTAGTCCAATCCCACACCCCCAGCTCTTCATTCAGGACATATGCAGGTAGGCACAGGTCTGCACTTAACATGCAGCACCCTTCTCCCATCTTCTTTTTATTCTTCCCCTCCTCCAGTTTTCCTCTGCAAACATGCAGACACTTTGGGGTGGTTGCTAAACCCACAGGAAAGCCAGGAGACAAGGCGACATCACGTGGACAAGCATTCTGCAGGCTATATTGGGAACTCCAGTTGCTAGATTTGGAAGTACAAGCATCACTAAGGTAACAGATCGAAGGTGCAGCATTTTGCAGCAAAAGACTGTAGCCCACCAACTGAGAAGCTCATGCAAATAGACCATTTTCACACTGCTGCAGAGGAACAGTGTGGGGTACCCTTCAAGAACTTAAGCCATCTTTCCATCTTGTTCACAGCACACATCACCTTGTGTGGTGAATTCATTTCCACAGGCACAGCAGAGACTTAGCAGCTTCATGGAGTGTAAAGATTTATTTCTGGTCACCACGTTGTTTTTGTTCCTACATGCTTCATCTCCATGTAAAGCAATAACTAACTGGTGAAACGTTAGGTGAAAAAAAATAACAACCCAGAGATACCTCCCCCTTAGGCTAGGCAGGCAGGAATCTTTCCATGGAGTACGGAATGCCCACAGACACAGAGGTTTGCTGCTCCTCCGTGGTTCCCTGGCGAGATGGGTAAGGTGGTAATGAATTTGCAGCTTTGATGCCTCTCCTGCCACTGCCTTTGCCTTGGAAGTGGAATGAATGTAAGAGCAATTTTTCAGATGAAATTTTGGTTTGCTGCAGTCACCATGCAGCAGTAACCAGGCAGCACAGCTGGGCAAACAATGGACAGGCTGACACTGGTGGAGCAGAGCTGTTCATGCTGTGGACCACCACCTCCAAAAGCAGCAGAAGGCACCATGACCATTTGTAGTTCAGCCATCAGCAGCAGCCCAGTTCCTTGGAAGGAACAGAGGGACAATGACTGGGGATCACCAGCTGCAAGTGTTCACACTACCAGGGAGTGGTAAGGCAGCCTGGAGGGCTGGCAGGAGCTCAGGAACTTCTGGGCAGGAGAGTGGCTGCAGACACAGCTTTCCTGAGGCTGTGCCTTTCTCCCCTTTCCTCCTCTGGCTCAGGCTGAAGGACAAGGGGGTGCCCAGTCTCAGCAGGAGAGATATGACATTTTCAAGACATATTTAAAGATGAGAACTTGCAAATCAGCTGGGCTGATTTCTTGAATAGTTTAGTCTTGATTTGATTTCTTGAACAGTTTAGTCTCCTGCAGTGTCCAAGGCCTGTTTGTTCAAACCCCAGTCAAGCACAGATACTGCCTGGGACCTTCACAAACAAACACAGCTGCTAACCCACTCCACACACCCCTTTCCCCTACTTCCAACACGCCTGCAGACAATGCCTGCTCTGCAAGCAGCTGTACTTGCTGTCTAGAAACTTCACTTTATCTGATTACACCATCTGATTTTAAGGGAAGGCTTTTTGTTTTTCATTTTTGTTTTAGTTTATGATGATGCTTCTGACCAATGAAGGTCTGCTTCAGGAATTTATCTCTACTCCTGCTTTAAGCTAATTTAAGCCCAATATTCTTGTTATTGAGTTTTTATTTTCAGAATCATATATTGCTTTATTCACTTTATTCTATTGCAGTCTAGATGTGGTATTAACAATAACCTGAATTCTTTTCCAATATGGTATGAAAGAAAGCTAAGAACCAGTTCCAAAGGCAGGGTCTTCTCATAACTTTCCCTCATTGAAGGTACACTGAGATGCTTATATTAATTAAAATTACCATCCAGAAGAAAGTAATATTTATAAAAGATAAATCTGTGCCATCTTAAAATAAAAACAGATTTTGTTCTTCTGGAATGAAGACAATGTCTCCAAGTCTCAACAAGATTCCAGCTTATCTAATGCCTCCACATTTTTCTAACATCTCTGTTCCCCAGTGTATTTCAGATGGCAAGAAATCTCAACAGCACAAAGAAAAAAAATCTAAACAATAACACTTTTCTTAAAATTTTTTGAATGTCCAAATAAGCTAAAACACATGCTACACAGATGAAAATCATGCTACTGTATCAAATAAGACCTTTTTCACTTCTTTTTACTTTGAGTCTTTTTTTTTCAATAATTATATGGTTCACAACACAACATTACTTCAGATGAAACCTAAGAAGTCATGTTCCCATGCAGCAAGCCATGCTGTGATGCTCTGGGAACTTAAATTAATCTATAATTCATGCCATCTTAAGTTGACCTTTAACAGGAATGTTTCACTTGGAAAAACACAATTTGTTTGGTTTTGCAATGCATAGCCCCTGTATTTAGAGAACTGATGTGCCTGTCCTACCTTGCTTCGGAGTTACTACACAACATAAACTATATAGGTTCAGCAATCCCAAAAATTAGGTGGATAAGATATACAAGAGTCTCTCAAAATCCAAAGTGTAATGGCATACTGTGAATTTATAGCAGTCCCACTGTCTTAAATATATTGCAAAATGCTTACACACATTCTTGAATTGACTGGTATTTTTAGTGAATAACAAGAGTTTGGCTTTCTTAAAATTTTAATCTTCATCAAATTTCAATCCAAAATGTTCCTCAGTTCAGTCCTCAACGTGTAGAAGCTGTCATCACAAGACAGATTCCACAGCATGTAAATGGCTCCAAAATAGATTTAAATCTTTGGACTTAGACAATCATGAAACACTTAATAAAGACTTTTCTTAACAGCACAAATACTTTTTTTCCGCAACATCAATTTTTTAAGGTATATTTTAATGAAAAACTTTTCTAAAAAACCAAATCCATTATTTCATTTTCTCGAAGCCAAACTCATCTGCACCAGCTGAGATATTCTAAATATTTAAAACAACTCTACCTACTCTTTCCTAATAAATTGCTTCAACATTTAATATCTATTGAGGCTGGGTATCTGTAGGTCACTTTCTCAAGAATGCCCCACAGTCTTCTCATCACTTCATCTTGCAATAAATGTTTAAAGTATTGTTAAGTTCTTGCCCCAAATTTGCTTGTGCATAATAGTATTCCTCCTCTTATCCTTTTTCAGCAAGGCTTAACCAAGGAAAGAGTCTCTGCCTACATCTGTCACACAACAGTTGCAGCCCTGTAGTCTTGAGTTACCTCTGAATTAGTCAACACAGATACTGCTTGGTAACTTTGCCAAGGGATTCACTGCATACTGTGAAAATATGTCACAGAAAAAGAGCTAAGTCTTTGAATGGGGCATTCTGCAAGTTCACATACCAGAGAGCTTAAAGCTGCAAAGAATGCTGTGGCACAATACTCTTATTTACCTAACTCCAGGTTCAGCCTCTCTGTTATGATATTCTAACATTGGACCTGTGATAGATTCTTAATTCTTTCACTGGGTTCTCCCAAAGAAACAAATGCTTTCTCTATCTTATTTACACTTTCTTAAATTTGCACTTTCCTTTGTATAATGATGAATTTTAGTTAAGCTTCCCTACCATTTTCTTCTACTTGTAATATCTCCAGATTCAACTTTCTCAGAATCCAATTTTCTCAGCCAGCTAAATTCAGTAAACTAACTACAACACTTAGTTAAGTTTCAGCATCTCACAGCAAAATTACCCTCAATTAGGTCCTTTCTAGAAGTATGTATTTTTGATAGCATCTATAGTAAGTGAAGAGACAATTGGCTGGAATTCAGCTGAATAACTTAAACCTTCTACTGACTTGCTGACAAAAATTCATTTCCTTTACTGTGTACACCATGAGAAAAAGAAGTAAAGACCTCACAATTTCCTTTTTTGCTTTGCCCACCAGATGTAGCTGCATGTTTTATCTGCTGAATTTGTGCTCTTATATCCGCCATCACAGGAAAAGTATCTATCTATCTGCTAACTTTTTGGATTGCTTCCAATAAGAATATATATTTATCTTCTCAGGCTCCTGAATGAAATGTGGTTTCCCTGGGGCTTTTGTGCAAAAACAGCAGCTTTGTGGTAAAAACTAAAAATGCTACAGATGGTCATTTCACAGGTTTACACATTCCAGTCACAGCTATGGGGCCATCCCACTTGATCAATATTAGCATGATTACTGCACATGGTTTACCTGTGGTCAAGGTGGCTGAAGTCTTGCAAATTCAGCTCTCTGGTATCTTGTGTCAGATAAATCGTATCAACATCCTGTTAAAAATACATAACCAAGTACATCTTTACAGAACTGGAGTTTGGGTTTTTTTTGTCAAGCACTATGGATTTACCTGTTCTTTCAGCATTAGTACAGGTAGCTGAAAAGAGCTTCAGAACTAGAGGAGCACTTACCCACTGTACTTCTTCTCTGTAGGGAAATCCAAGCCAGTCACAAACACAAGCATACATCTGCGAAAAGCCTCCTACAAACAACCCAAGAGACTGTTTAACATAGCAGTCAACCAAGAAAACAAATGTACATCTAAAAGGATACCCTAATACTTAAAGATTCAGTTTTTCAAAACTCACTCTCTTTTTCTCCCAGAAGACTCTCCATTGTGCTTATAAAAGGAGCTGAGACTATCCTATCTTCACTTGGTAAGTTGCAAGAAAGCTTAATATAGTGCCTTCACCTACCAATCAGAAGTCTGCCTCATACTAATTACACCTTAAAACTAATTACACCTTTACAAGCTTCTGCCAGAAATAGAATTAAACTTCCTGACACTGCAATTCCAGCCCTTTTATACTTGAACATTTAAATTCATTCTCACCACAAGGTCCAAGTTCTGCCACTGTCTGACTGTCCCACAGGGCCTGGAGATTAGCCAGTCTTTCTGAAGGCTCCATAGTTACTTTTTTCATAATCCTCCTAGATGGAAAAGAGGCAAAAAACATCATTCACGGCTTTGAAAGTATTTTTAAACATATAAACCTTTTTTATTTTATGAGCATTTTTAAGTGAGCGTATAGGAAGAATTACCATTTTTAATACAACTCACTTTCCAACCTAAAAGGCACACACATCATTATGCAGCACAGCAGGAGTAACATTTATTCATTCTTTTCTTCTCTCTTTCTTTTGATTAACCCTGTGACTACTGGAGCAACTAAACCCTTTTGTATTACAGGATCACTCCATCTAAGGAGACTTGTGGCCCTCATCTGACACCAGGATGCCCAAAACAGGGAAGAGACCTGGTATTAATGGTTAGCCTGAAACCACTGCTGAACATACACTGCTTTTATGCAGAAATAGCACCACGGTGCAAAGAGCTGAGCAATTCCATGTGGCCTCTAGGCTGTACTCTTGATATCCAGCTCCAATCTTTTGGTAGCAGTTTCCTTCCCTAGACAGACAAGAAACACAATACCTTCCTGCCTTTTAAGAAACAAAATTAACTGTTTTTCTAGATGGCAAGATTACTTCATAAATTCCAAAATTTATGAGGAGTCTAAGGGGGTGGGAGGTGGAATACAAGATAATTAATAAGCAATAATAACTGGAGAAACTGCTTCCTCCCTTTCTTGTCTGAGCTGGTCCTCTACACAGCTCCAATGCCTTCATTTTTGAAAACTCTGCCATCTGAGAGGAGAGCAAGAAATTTGATTTCTTTTCCGGGAAGCAAGCACTCCATGCAGCTAGCCAAACTGCTCCAGCAATGTTCTCAAGAAAGCCCACAGAAAACACAGAGAGAGCTCGAGGCTTTCATAAACAACCAGAGAAACAGTCTTGCAACCCTTTATTCTTTTTGTCTTCGTTTCTCACACTATTACTGAAGTTTTATAGCAACCCTGCTTACAAATATTCAGTTGTATTCATGTTCTTTGAAGGGAGAGCTCAATCTCCACTAAGGAAGTTAACAACACTGCCTGAGAAGAAAATTGGAAGTGGAAAAAAAAAATAAAACAAGGAACTGCCAACCAGAGTTTATGAACTTGATTTCCTACTCCACCTACAGGAAAGGTGAATAATAAAGGCATGCACCCAGAATAAAACATGTAATCTTGCATGTTTAGTCTAACCATTCACATCTAGTGCCTGTTACTAAAGTTCACTTATAAAAATCAACATGTCTGGGAAAAACTCTTTCCCACAGCCCATTTTTTCGAATAATGCTGAAAACCAGGAGCTGAAGAGAATACAATAGAGCTCCATGACTTGGTAGAGAGTGATGAAGATGAGGCAATGACTGAGAAAAAAGAAAAGAAAATGGAGAAACTACTGAGAATTGCTGCAAGATGATAGAATCCAGAGACACAAGTAAGAGAGAAAACCAAAGGCACAAGTAATGCAATGAAAAGAAAAGCCAGAAAATGAGGAAAATAATTCATGGAAAGTATATGACAAAACTGCCCACGCTCAGTTTTGAACAAGGCTCACAATCACATGCATTGTTTCACAAGCACTGAAAGTAAATGCAACTTTTCCCTCCTCTCCCAACTTAGATTTTACTTCCGGTGGTAAAAAAATAAAACAGAAAAAGAAGCCAGTTACAACAAAAAAGACAGGACCTAAGCTATACCTGAGGCTGGAGAGGCAACAAGGTAAAATAAAAACTTAAGACTTCAAATAACTGCACCCCCCTTCAAAATCAAAGGCTCTTATGACCCTACAGGATCACACATAGTCTACTTATGCTCTACACTGTCTCCTGGTTCTCTCATACACCTGGACAAAAGCCTAGTGCTTGCAGATATGATTCTTATATCTTCAGTGCATTTCTGAGATCAGAGTGGGGAGACCAGCAGACAAAAAGGGCTGGCTTGTCACCACTTCCATACAATCTGTTCCCACTAGAGGCACCCTAAAAGATACTTACACTGGTGAGAGTCCAGGGAATATCTTCCTGAGGCAGGTCCCGATGTGTGCCAGCACTTCATTCACGTCCTCTGAGGATGCCATCTTCATGGAGATGCTGCATTTCTCAGTTTCCATAATCAACTATAAATAAAAGTGCAAGAGGCTGAGAAGGGTATCATATAATTCATGTCCATTAATTAAACAGGAAAGCATATTGAATGCCAGTTGAATGCTCGTAGGAATCTGTTATTCTTTAAGTCATGACACAGCAATGCTCCAGGTAAAGTTTCAGAAAGTTGTTTTTGAATGTACAAGACCCCCGTATTCAAACCTTGCTTTTTCTAACAGTACCCTGCTTCCCATGGGAATACAATTTTCAAAGGATCTTGACCTCAGCTGACACTTTGAAAACCAAGAACTTTTCACAGCATTGTCCTCTTTTGAAACATGTCCCAGAACACCAGGAGAAGCAAGCACAGCCTGACAGGAAACTATTGAATGAGCAGGGTGCCTGTTTCATCCGGCAAAAAGTAAAAGTCTTTAATGGCTGTGATCCTCTGGAAAAGCTCTAAAACTTTGTTCTGTGCTGTTTAAGAAAATGCTGTGGCACTCTGTTGTCTCAGTGCAGATGAAGCAATAACTCAGCCAGCATGACTGTCCTGCTGTCTGGGGGATACATGCTTGAGAGAGGGGGATAAATAAAGCCTTTTGCAACGCGCCTCTCTTAGATATTGAGTGTTCAGAACCAAATCAGATTAGGGTATGAGTGACACATCAGCTCTGCTGCTGCTTTTGGCTGCATCACAGGAAGCAATGTGATGCTTCTGCTGACTCCAGTGTGAATAGTTAGCACAGCCCAAGTCATCATCTCTTTCAGATGAGAAGCTGTGCATGCACAGTGAGAAGGTAACATTAGGAATAAATAAGTGAAGACAGACAGCAGGAGAGGGCATGCTATGCAGTATGATACAGGAGATTGCTTCTTATTGAAGCTGGTTCCCAGGGCTCTCTTGGTCCCCAATTCATGCCTAGGGTCACCACCATGATAATCCTAGAAGAGGCTGTATTACCCCTAAAGCACACTGAGACTATTCACTCCTTTTACCATTCAGCTCCTTTCTGAGCCTGTCACCACCACTCCCTGATGATGAATGAGTGGGCAACTTACCACAGTTTTTCCTCATCACCAATATTAGCACAACATTTCCCTATATTACTCTGTCCATTTGTTCACTCATCTTACAGTAGGAAGCTCTTCATGGCTCTCTGCAAGATGCCTAGCACAAAACTACACCCTTCTGATATCACAGCTATAATATGCTGTTTGCAGGAAAACTGCAACAAAACCATTTTCTCCACAAGAAATAATCTAGTATTCTCTCTCTCTGCCTCCAGTTGTAAGCCTCACACAATTAAAACATAAATGAATGTAAACATGAAAAACCTTAAGAAATATTTTAGGAAAAGTGTATGCTCATTGAGGCTGCTGAAAATCTCGTGTAAATGCTGCTACAACAGTGATTGTCTGTGCCTCCAGGAATAATCAGCAATAGGTACCTGGCATTTTAGTACCTTAAAGACAAAAAAGGCCACAAAAACTTAGAGTGTAGTAAACGTCTCCCCATTAAAACACCTGGACCTTTTTTTCCCCTCCTTCAAGGAAAGCTTCAAAAGACAGGTCTAAAAAATGACACATTAATACAATGAGAGCTTTTCAGAGTTCAAAGTATCTCAGGCACTCCCATTCTTAAAAAGCTCTTTAAAAGCCAAATACACATGAAACACATGAAGACTTTGATACAATTGAACTGTCAAATCTTGTCAACATGCTCATCTTACGAATTAAAAACGCTCTAAAGGCATTCTTCTTTTCAGCACCTTCTCTTTGACGTTTATTTTTTTGGGCACATAACTTGCTGTCAAATATATTTTGTGTTGTACACAGTAAAGGCATGAAGAACAGTTGAAAGCAAAGCACTTCTGCCTGCAATGTAAGCAGTAGCTTTTGGCTACCCCATAAAGGTATTCACCACAGAAGCCATTGCAGCTTGTGTGGTGATGATTGCATACCAGCCACCACTGCTTCACCAGTTCTGAGAAAAAGATCCACTTACGATACAAATGGAAACTTGTACCATACTGAACTAGAACAAAACCCCAATCTATTTCTCATCATTATTCCAAGTGCACAAAACATTCCTAAAACGGATTCTTTAAATTATTACTGTTATTTTTAAGACTTGAGACTAGCATGAATGCAAGAACACAAATGCACAGTGTGCTCAGTGGAAGGGGACACCTGCATGTTAGAGCATTACCTCCTTGACAACAGATTCAACAATGAGTAAACAAGCATCTTTTACCTAGAATACACTCACCTGGCCTGGTTTACTGGAAGTTACTCCTTGGATTTCCAAGTAGCTGAATGTTAGTTCTAACTGCAGTTAGAAAAGAAAACACCACATTAATGCAATCATCTTATTTTAAAAGAGCTCTCACACTTCTCAATGAGGTTAAGAAAACCTTGAGCAGGCTACTGATATTTGATATCAGTTTCTGTAATTGACACTAAATATTTGTTAATACCTGAATGCATTTTTCATTTAAAAAATACTTACATTTGCTTGTTACAGGTTTAAATGGTTATTAGTAGCTATAGGAGTACCACACTAGACATTTTACTGCAAGCTTTAAGCACATAAGCTTATAATCAACTTTATGAAAAAATTTTACTATAAAAAGCATCATTAATACAACACCCACTGATGTGTACTCTTGTGACTGATTAATCATTTATTACAATCCTTATAACTTAGCAATTGTTCTTTCATTAGTTACATTGACCACAGATATAAAAAATTTTACTGCACAGAAGCTGAAGGGACACGTACACACCATTTTATATACATATGTACACACGTATTCATTTTATATGAATAAAAATAACATATATAAATAGATAAATACAGAAATGAACATAAATGTCCAAGGACAGCTTTAGCTTATCTAAAAGTATGAGAGGAAGTGATACATAAGCTTTGTCTGAGTGGTTTATTTGGATGACAGCTAGACTAGGCAGGGAAGAACATACTGAATCCAAATGGAAGCTTAGAAGGCAGCAAGGAATTCTTCTCCAAGGACAAATCTAGGGATACAGGGAGTGTGCTAAGATCTGAATTTACAATTATGTAGACAATCATCTTGACAGCCATGATATACAGAAAGAAACAAACCTCTTGGACTGAATCATAACTACAGGGCAAGACAATAGCTCGTTTCCTTTTAGTTATCATAGAAACCATTGCAACTGAGCAGTCTGTCTGAATGGCACGAAGTTTCCTGTACTTTATCTTCTCCTAGGTTCACAGTCAGGGTGCTCCCAGACTAACTGGCAAGCATCATATCATTCTATCCCTGCATTTGTGAAAAAGTCAACCCTGAATGACTACTGGGGTGCTCAGAATCCAGACACAGTTAATGAGACTCCCTCCCTATAAAGGCTGGAACAGCACATTGGAAAGTCAGGAACAGAGGTTCCAGCTTCCAACCATCAAAAAGTTTTCCAGAAAACTTTTATTATTACTGTCTCTTTGTTCTTTATTGCCCATTTTCTGAATCCTTATCCCTTCAGTTGCCCTCATGGTTTGGCAGTATTAGAAGATTTATGCACCCCTCCCACTTCTGTGCAAAGTTCACCATCCCCCAAAGGCCTTTCTTGGTGAATAAACTTTACTCTGAAGTTTTTGGGACTTTGTGTGCTTCATTTCACACATTCTGCTGCAGGGGCAGCATCCACAGCAAACAGGCAGTTTCAGGGGTGCCATCACATCTGGTCACTAAGCAAGTGAGCAGAGGGAACTGAGGCAGGAGAGGCAGAACCAGCACAAGCCTCTTCTCAGGGCTCACACCAACACCCTGCATTTCCCTAAGCGCATTCATTTCTCTTCAGTGCCTTATTTCTAAGCTAGGGCTGGCAATCTTTTGTGATGACATCGCCCTGTGCAGTTGACTTAGGGCAGAAAGGAAAAAAAAAGATTAAAAAACAAACCCATGAAAAAAATCTATAGCAGCTGATGTTGGCTACTGGATTAAGCAGGACTACACATAGAGAAGAGAAAAGCTCTTTTTTTACAGTACTAATTAAATACATCTTTACCAAAATCACAATGAAATTTTAGGGGGGGAGTTTCTGTGATTGAAATCCTTCATATTTTGAAAATTATTTACCTATCAACTTGAAGGTTCTTTTTTTTGCTAAAGTATGTGCCAACACATATATACATATATGTATGCACAATCAAAAATATTTTAAAAGTTCACACAGATCCAGATCGAAGAATTTAGTCTGCAAATCCTCCTGCCTAGAATTAACAAATATCAGGAAACATGGCACTATCTCTACAGCTGATCTTTGGTTCATTTTTCTAGTTAAAAATATGAATTTATAGTCCTTGCTTTGCAGCAAAAAAGTAAAACACTTTCTAAACATCATCTACCTCAAACTAAGAAATAATTTTTACAAGGTTTTAAATGGTATAATCTCATTTATTACCCAAAATTATATGTTTTTAAAATCCCATTAAAAAGCTATGCATGCCTCTTATTTAGGAACCTTTCAGTTACCCAGACAGCTAATTTCATAGTTCACAAGTTTTTCAACCAAAACTTAATAGAAGTTGCACTAGAAATATATTCACAAATCTGAATTACATTCCTACAAATATTTCATATGCTTATTTGTGGGCTGGATGACATATCCAACATTTACTAATGTTGCAATTACATTTTATATATATAGACTGTAGTAAGAATTAGCAAGGTTTAAGTACTGCCCTTCCTTCCCATTCAGTCCATCTTGATTAGAGTGTGAAGTTATAGGTGGTTTGCTCTAAGGATAATAGTGTGAGTTGGTGTTGTAGTTAACCAACATTAATTCTTTTTAACTTTGATCCTTGTTTAGTAGATACATCTCAACAGCATTGTTTAAGCAAAAGTAAAGCTTGGAATTGAATGCAGCAGTAACAGTTACTCAGAACTGGCCATCTCAAGGCATACTCAATTTTGTTAGAGGTCCCCAGAGAAATAATGTGTCTTTGCTGAATGTTCTCAGCTTCTTACCAGGAGTTACTGCCTGAGAGTTATATGGAAGTTCTCGGGCTCAGAAACCTTCTGAGCAGTTTGTTTAAAATACTACAGACATTAGAAAATTTACTAAGTTTCACTAACCCTGCTAGAAATGCATTTTCAACTATCCTAATAATTTTTCAGACATAAGTTTAATTTTTACATAAATCATAAGCACAGCTTCTCATCATCTTCCTTCTATTTGCTAACGCCAGAATTACATTTCGACTAGTACAGAATACATATTTTAGATTTTAATGAAAACAAAACCATTTTTCAACTATGCAAATCTAGTTAATGATTTCTGAGAATTGTCTGAAACATTCAACTAAGAGTTATCACTTAGTACTCCAAGCCTCCTCCTTCAAGAGTTTTTTGATGACTTATAATGGCTTTGCCATTGTTTAACAAGATCACAATTACCACCTATCATATTGCCATTGCACTTATGTCTGAGCAGTTCATCAACTGGATCTAGCTTTCCAAGCAAACAGTCACCAAACCCTGTCTTAAACAGTCCTGGGTGAAAATTGCAAACCAACAGACAACCAACCAGAGACATCTGTGCTGCAGGGACAGGGTGATCGACTGAGGAAAATAAATATCAGCACAAATTCAAGCTGCAGTTCATCCTACCTGTCAGTCAGCATCTTCAAATTATAGCTAAGAATGGTTACATTTACCACTGAACATAACTGAAAAACCTCAATACCAATAATTATCAATATCAATAGTTCCATTTATGGATTCTGGTATTTCTATAAAGTATATATATACACACATATATGTACGTACACTTCGACACACACATGTCAAATACAACAAAATAGGATATGTGCCAAATTCCCATTTACTGATTCCAAGCTGGACAAGAGATGTTCTTCCACATCAGTCATTTTTATTCATGTGGAAATCATCTTTCTCTTCTACAACAATCATTATGAATTGTCACAGGCACAGAAAAAATAATCCACTGGCATTGCTGAGGCAAGCTGCCAAACTGCTTTTCAAAATGAATAGTAAAAATCATTAGAAAACAGCAGAATTTAATAAAACTCAACAGTTTCTGCCTCCAAACCAAATATAATCCTATTTGACACTACAAACACTAGAGGGAACAATGCCATCAGCTTGTTTGCACATAAACTGTCCTTCTATAAAATTCATCAGGCTCCTCTCACAGTTCTTCAAGTTGAAGTTCACAACGCAACTCTTCAGCCACCTGCATTTCTAGAAGTTAAAATTCCTCTGAAAAGGAGTGTGTGGGTGTATATATATATACACACACATATTGAAAAATTAATTTAAGGCATATACTAATAGAAGCACCATTCAAACTCAAGACCATGCAACCCACCATTCCTCAATTATCTTTTTCTTTTTAACAGATGCACAAGTATAACTAAAATATGCTAATTTTTTGCTACTTAGTTTATGTAACTTTCATTTGTTACCCCAGAGTATTTATAAAATCACAGTGATTTTACCTTGGTGGGAATCCGAGACGTTAAAAGGAATGCCCGACATGATGCCAACACCTATTGAAAAAATAAAAAAGAACAGAATTTGTAAGAAATATTTAATACTATAAATGATTATTTTCCAGGAAAATCCTGAAACCAGAGAGAAAAAGCCTGTAAGTGTAGATTCCCTCTGCTGTCATACAATGAAGGAAGCAAAACTGGGATCAGATCCAGTAGAGCACACTGAAGAGCCTGCTACAATCTGATCAGCTGTAAGCTAGTTAGCACACCAGTGAACTGAAGAAATCTATTCTCTCAAGATCATATAACAGAAATCTTAGTGACATTTTAAAAAGAAGCAAGGATGAGAAGTCCTGCCAGGAACATAGGATGTATTTAAATGTAAAAAAAATACAAGATTATCATGATATTATTAGCAATATAAGAGACTGTAAGCAAACGGGGAAGTTTTGGACACATTTGGGGCATTTCTAGTGTAAGAATGCAAAGATTTCTCATTGACTGCACCTGAATTTCTTCTCCAGCAAAGACAATGGAAAAATGCAGTTAGACTAGCGAGATCAGTGACTCTGGGGAGAAAGTACAACAAAACTAATATTTTGGAAGCTACTGCTAATCAAAATGTAATGATTCTATATCATACCACTCCAATCTCCAGCAGCACATCCCACTCACAGATTTTGCGCTTTGCAAAAGGAATGACTCATCTTGCAAAACTACAAGTACTGTTTGCTGATTTACCCACAGAATTATCTGCTGTTGGCTGCAGATATCTTTTTCCAGATTAAAAAGAAAAAGAAGAAGGAAAGAAATGATTCAAACACCTGCATCAAGATCCCAGAGCACGTGCAGAGCTTTTCACACAGCTAGAACCTCCTGAACTCAGCCCTGCTCAGTATCCATGATCAAGTGATCAGGTTGACACAAAGCATGTTCCTCACTCGTAGAGGAAGAAGCAGGCTGAGAATACAACCCAGCATCCAACTCTGAATACTGCTTGAACACTCCAGGGATTGGATTTCAGCTTCAGTTCCTCAGCTGGAGAACATCTTGCTAAATCCTAAGAGCACTAGTGCTGTACCAGTGTTGAATATCAGCAGATTGTTCCAGGTTTGATATGATTAGACCCAGTGCTCTGGTTACCACTGGTGTAGAGTCAAAGTGCTGCAGAACAATCCGTGCCTCCTGTAAGGCTCAACCCTTCACTGAAGCCCCCTGAAGACAGGCTGGCCCTGTCACACAAAGCTGCTTCACTTCCTTGCTCATGCATAGGGGAGAAACAGCCTCTTGTGCTCTCCTCCCAGGCATCTCTTCCACAGTCCAGCATGAAGAGAGAAGGGAAGGGCCTTCTCTACCCAAGGAGTTTTTCCACCGCTCAGCCACGGTTTCCCCAGCCTAGCAGCAGCTTTCTCTCACAGTAATAGAACCTTGATCTTCCCCCTCCCTCACCCACCTCTGCAGGGCAGCCACACACAGTAGGTGCGCACCACTCTCCAGGGAGCCTCTGGGTAAGATCACACCCATGCTCACAAAATAGCTCCACTATCATAAGGGTGCCACTCTGACTCTGAACCCATCCACAAGCTGCCCCTGTCTGAAGAAGGTGAGGTGACCAGGCATCCTCCCTGCACTGGCACCACCAAAAAAAACCTCTCCAGAGTCCCAGGCAGGGCAGCTTCTGGTCACTTCACCTCAAATGCCCAAGCGAGACAGACAGGGGAAAGGAAACTTTCTGAAGAACTGCTTTCCATATTTACCTTCTAGGTAGTGGCCAACAGCACTAGAGATATGAGTGCTCTGTGTATTCCACCACAGGGGGACAGCTCATTACAGCAGAATCATGTCACAATCTTGCCATAAAATATTTGCTTGCATATATGGGTTCAAGCTACTCTATGAGCCTAGAAAGTGTCAATTTAACATGACTACAGCACACATGAGCAGTTCAAACAACAATGTTAAATGTAAACCAGGTAACCAGAAGAGTCTAATAAAATTATGTCGGAAAAGAATGTTCCAGTAGAGCACATGGCAGTGTATATTCTTGTGGCTGATACACCAACGATCCCAAAGTGATCTTTCTAAAACCAACAGGGCTGAAAAACCCACTTACCTTAAGATGCATTCATGTACAAAGAAAAGACCTGCTGTATAATCATAGTCCCCCCTCAGCAGGTAAAGGGCTACTCTTAAGTAATAAGATGGTACAAAAAAAAAAAACAGCCTGAAGTTTCTAATCCAGTAACACAAATTTCTACAGTTTTCACAGCTAAGACTCTCACAAACAAATAAGAGTTTGATTTTTACATAAAATCAATTGAAGAGAAGGTTAACTATTACTGCAAAATTAATGGCCCATCTGGACAACAGCAGGACAAGATTTATTATTTTTTTAAAACTTTTTTTACAATGGCAGAATTGGCTAAGACAAGGCTTGCCATTTATCACAATTTTAGCTGTTAAAAACTGAGTACACATCATGACTCTTGAAAGGATCCACTTTAGTTTACTGCTTTCTGATTGCTTCTTTCTAATATTTTCAAAATTTTACTGTGACATCTACATTTTAACATCACTGTTTTTGCTCACATTTAGCAACAGGGTAGCCTGTACCCCAAGACTTGCTGGATGAGCTGTGAAACATGTTTGTTTTCAATCACTTCTTTCTCCTTGATAAGGCCACAGTGCATAAACAAATAATGGCTCTTAGGATATGGCTCACCCATGTCTCTGTCAATTGGATTCTCCATGGCTGTTAGTACTTGCAAGGACAACAGAACATGTATTACAGTCTACTCAAAAACACGCACCACTCTAGTCCCTCCCTTGAGAAATGTGATGCTGGTGCCAAAGGCAGAGGCACTGGAGATGTTTTCACACGGACAGTTCAAGCCCCCTCTTAAGAAACAAGTTATTTTTATGCAGAAGACTCAAGTCTCCGTGCATTCCTCTGACAAGAATGTGTGTGTGATTGCATAATTGTCTAGGGCTTTCAGAAGCATCCAGGAGCACTGTTTTTCATGAACAGGCAGATTCTAGATTTCCTGGGGTTTTTTGATTTCTTCATAAAAAGAAACTAAAAAGCAGAAGCAGTCACCCTTACTTTCAAGCAATCCTCAGGCATCTTACCAAGAAGGTTCTGCCACCTTGAGCAAAGAAGTGTCATGGCCAAAGTCACTTGGAAGTGCAGAGACTCCAAGCAGGAGACACCCTAACTCCAGGGATAACCTGGAACAAAGAGCTCCCTGGCTCACAACCCGTCAGGAATGTCAGTTGGGCACGGTGTATAATCCACCTTATCATCTGATAACAAAATGATCTCACCTGTTCAGCTTAATGCGTCACAGCCCCACTCCTACATAACCGTTTTGTTTGGCCACCAGTAGTACTCAATCATCAAAGTTAAAAGATCCCATCAAAAGATAAACACATGCAGGGTAAAGAAAGAGGCTCAGGAGTTAATTCATGCTTTAACACACCTGTGAGCCAAAAGGTGTGTTTGGCTCACACCTGTGAGCCAAAAGGTGAGCCAAAAGTCGCTCACCAGTTTGTGAGCGACTGATGTAAAGACAGCAAGCACATCCAGGTAGCTTTTATACAGGGTACGCAAACTGGCTGTTGCTCCATGGAAAGGACAATAAAAGAGAATTATATTTAGTTAACAGCAGCTTTGGTCTGTCTTCCTACTCTGCCTTTTTTTAAGCATAAAATAGGATTATGATTTGAATTTTAAATGACTCCTACTCACACACACATACCCAAGTTGATGATTTCTTAATGTATTTATCATTCCAAATTCTCTAACACTCCCTACACTGCTCAGAATGTACATGAAACAAAACTCAGAAACATTCACCAAAAACATATCCTGCAAATTATTATCTCCAGAAACTCATGGCCTACAAGGTCATCTTCTGTTTACCAGAATACATAATATGTTTCAATAAATAGCATAGATGCTCCGTGAGCATATTAATATAACAAATATACAGATGCATTTTGTCATTTATTGTCAAACCCTAGCCTTATTACCCACTTCAGCAGTGTAAGTTAAATTAACAGGGCAGCACTGGGTTAACCCAGCCATCCCACCTGGCAGTCACTCTTGGGAAGATCACTAGAGAAACACGGCTCTGTGCTAATTGCATCTATTTTGCCAGACAAACCACAGCAACTAAAGCTAGCTTATCTATACTTGAAGCAGTTTCAAATCCATAAGGAAATGAAAATCTTCTGAAAACACCACTACCCTTTTTTAAATGCTCAGGAATAAAGAGTTCTGGAAAAGACAGTGAGCATACTTGGGCTTCGTGGCTAGATACGAAACAAAATGAAACCACCTCAGCACTTCATGGGCCTGGGAAAGCTGCATGATGCTCCCACCACTCACTACCACAGATGTTTTGAAACTTCCTTCTGCTGAAATCTCAAAATAAAGATGATTAACCAAATATTTTTCCCTTGCTGGGAACTGATTGACACAGATACTTTAAAAAAATCAAAAATCAAAACCAATCAACTTTGTACTGTTTTGATCAACTGTTGCAATTTTACTTCTTAAAATGTACTTTCTGTACCTTTCCTTCCAGGTAGTTTCTTTAGCCCCTGGCATCTGCCATTTTTTCAGCCTCAAAATTGATTCAGTCTCTTCCATTATAATTTACTTGAGAAAGGAAGCATTTCTAACAAGTTTTCTTATTTCTTATCACATTCTTATGATAGCCATCATCTTGAGAACACCTTGAATCCAGAAGACAGTAATTTTTCCGTATATACCTTAGTTATAGCATCCTCATTTTTCTCATTATTCATTACCATTATTATCCAAAACATCATCATTTTAAAGTTTCCACCTCTATTACTTCCTTTATGATTTCTCTCATAAGCTTTCCATTGCTATTGCTGACTCAATATCTAATGCACACTCAATAATGTGAGGTAAAGCAGCAGCACTAATACAGTTTTTGTTTTGTTAAAACACGGATGAATCAATACATGTTAGAGCATCCAGCCTCCCTCAGTCCCTATAGGATTGACCGTTCACTTCCCGGGTTGCATGGCTGATGCTGTAAATGCTTCATCCTGAAGCAACTGGAGTTCAATTAGATAAAAGGCCCCTTTCAGCACCATGTTAGAGTATTAGAGCTGGGCTTGAGAGAGGCAGTTCCTGCTAAAAGCACTGAGCCTCTCTACACAAAGAGGCCAGCTGACATCCTGGAGGGCTTTTTGGAGGGCTGATTAGCTCAGGCACAGCAGGAACATGCATGCAGCATCATCTGAAATGGTGGCGTCGCTTGGCACACGGTGGGTTTCTCTGTCAAGCACTGACACCAGCGAAAAAGCCCAGCTCAGCCCCAGCCTGAGGATTTGCAGCACCACCACCTTCACCCACACAGACCTTACCATTGAACTTGACTCTGATCATTTGGTTTGAATACTTCTAAAGAGCCATCTATGATAAAACCATTGATGGACCTTATTCACTCCTATTCCAAATGTCCCCTTATTTTTACACCAATACTAAAGCAGGCCCTTTCTGCTGAAGAAGTACTATTAGGAAAGGGTTAGTGCATTTCAGTTCATACACAAAAAACAATTTCTCCCTCCCTGAGCTGACCCTCAGCCAAGTTGAGCACATTCCCAGGCTCGCCTAAGTCGCTGGAGCCTGTATGGCCAGCCAAACACCAAAACACAGCAAGGGGAGCTGCTGCTCGCATCAGTACAATTCTCTCCTGCCCAAGACAAGGGTAAGCATGTGTAACTACCTCAGCCATCCCCAGGAAGGGCTGCCCTGCAGCATGTTTCTCTGTTATCATTCCTCAAGTCAACCACTGCTTCCTCAGCAAGGCCCCCTTACTGGAGCCATGGACAGAGCGTGAGCCTGCCTGCCATGGGAATGCTGGGCAGATCACAGCTTTCCACTGGTCCTTACTGCCACCACACTACCTCAACAATTCAAGCCTGTTCTGAGTCACCAATTTCTGTATTTTCTGGATGAGAGAGGATGGTATGGGGAACGGTTTTTAGCTGGGGGGGGTTTTTTGTTGTTGTTTTGGGGTTTTGTTTGTTTTTTGTTGTTTTTTTTTAATGTGTGCTCAGATATCAGAAGAGATGCCAATAAATCTGCAGTGTTTAGAGAAGAGAAGCACCTTTCATATTACTGCAGGGAACAAGACGGGACACCACAAGATGGCACAACGGAGTGCTTCACACACATTTCCCTTTCAGTCCAAGTCAGAGGACCCCTTAACAGAAATGCTTATTTAGCTCCTGGAAAGCTGTTCAAATCTGAAGAGCAATTCCTACTTCAGAGGCAGCAATGAACAAATCCTGCCTAGAAGACAGGTAAGAAAAAAGTATCCTTGTTTTAGAATTAATAACAACTAAGGCATGGACACTGAAAGATTTGCCTAAAACAAAAAGGGAAGATGAAGTGCTAAAGCTTGGAAGAGAAGCTTGGAGTGAAATGATCCTAATTCTGATGTTTGAGAAGAAACAACATAGTCTGGAGATTTATCAGCAAATTAAGACAAAATTTCCAGACATAACTAAATTTGTTCCAACAGCTCTAGCAACACTACCACTACCACCTACTGGCACTGTCCTAGCCCTGTGAGCTGTTTATAAAAGACACATGAATCAAACTGTGCTTCTTTACAACCTGTGAAGCACAAAGAAAGACGAACACTTGCTATAACCCTGTCTGCAAGGAGCAAACGATCCAGCTATTTTACTAATGGTTGGATTTCAGAAGAAACTGAGACGTGCTCACCTTTGGCCAGACATCACCTCTGGCAGCAAGAGGACCCATGGACACTCCATCTGCCAAGCCCTGTCACTGAAGTAGCATGGGATGTAGTCACCACTGGTGCAGACTGGGACTGTCCTGATTTACAGATTTTACATTTAGAAGTTTTGCACCTTAGGCTATTAACCACCAAGCTGCTTGTGGAGGGGCAGCCACCTACTGCCTGTGTGTACAGGGCTCCCTTGTTCTAGTAACCAATCAGTCATGGAACAGAGTTTCATGGCATTGTGAGAGACATCCAACACAGAGCACTAAAGCCAACACAATCCCCTGCAGACTGCAAAGCTTCCTTGTCATCCTGCTCACCACCACACAATTCCCAACAACAAAAAGCATAATGCTGTAAAACACTAAATACCAGAAGACCCACCTACCGGGTTATTTAAGTCTGCTCTGAGCCATAAAAATAGGAATCAGCAGCTGCATTTCAACCATTCAAAGTCCTCTCCATGGCACTGGTCATAGCCAGGGCTGATCCCAGCTGAGGTAGAGGAGGGGAGCAGGCTAAGCCACATACCTTCACTTGTAGCTCATCTGTGAGGGGTAACACCCCAAAGGGAGCTTTCCTTCTCTGTACCTACTTTGCACAAAAATAGGTCACTAGCACATTAGTGTTAATACACTTTTATTTCACTTTTTTTCCCTACTTTTCTCTTCTCTGTATATAGCCATTATACAGATTCAGTGCTGAAATTCAGGTTACAATGTGCCTCAGCAGGATACCTTCCCCAAGTACTCGCCTTTTACAATGTTCTAGACCCTCAATACTAGGTTAAAAAGGGGTTTAAAACATTCTGTTGACTTGTAATTCGAAACATCCTGTGCTCCAACATTTTCTGCACAACAATTTTTTACACTCTTGTACTACCTCTCTCCATCACAAAAAGACCTTACAGGCACCCTTCAGAAAAAACCCTCCCATTACCTGTCCATGGTGTTAACAATAAGGAATGTCCATACACCTTCCCTCCCCCTACACAGCTTTTCTTTCTGTGTTTACACACAGCAGTTAAAACTGGAAGTTTTTTGGTGTGCTGCAAATGACGCTGTTTCTATGCAGAAGTAGCTGGAAATAGATTTTGCTATTACAGTGCTTTTATTCTTATCTTCTTTAATTTCATCACTTAGAAATGCCAGATTAAACATTTTGCAGTGATCCTTAGTGATGGGATTGCTCTCTTTCTAAGTGTGTCACAGCAACCATAATGAAGAACTTTAAAGACCAGGAAACAAAACAAAAACTTCAGGTTCAGAGGAAATGCAATTTGATCCACAACGAAAGCATTTTATAAGAAACTCTTCTACAGACATTCCTATTTGCTTTTAGCTACCAACAATTAAATAGAGATTCAATTATCGAAGTACAATGCACTTAGCTACACTTAATATTCAAATAAATTAAATAAGCACAGTAAAACAGGTTTCCTCAATGGCCACTGCCATAAACCACAGGTTCAAAAAAATTGACCGTGGATAGCCCCAAGAGCTAAGGGGCAGAGAAAGATATCAGCTTAATAAATCTGTAGAATTAAGTCTTATGTGTACTCTCCATGGCATACACAAATTGAAACACAAACACAAACCAATGGGCAGAGAATCATAAAAACCCCCAAGCCAGGGTAGTTCTTTCCCAAAAAAACCATTGCTGTGGGTGCAAGACAAAACCTTCTTCACCACTAGTTCCAGAGGGGATACAAGATCTTCCCCTCTACACTACTGCAGGAGCCTCATTGTTGTCCTCAGCTGCACTCTTGATTTCTTTTTCTTCCTCTTGCACCCCCACAGTACCCCTTTTCCATCTCTATCATCTGTAAAGTATGAAGTACCTGCTGGAACTAACATGACTGTGACAGCCACTTCATCCCTAATCACCTGAGCTACACTGCAAGACTTTATATACTTTGATATCTTAAGGCCATCAATCTTTCAAGAGAGGGATGGTGCCTGTGTGCTGAAACCAGCTACTTGGCCATTTAAAATCCTTAAAAGCCACCACCATACTCCCAGCCCCCAAACTCAGATATTTTGTTAGGCTGTTTTACATTCTATCTCTTTTACAGCTATTTTATTTCTAACGTGCCACATTTCTCCTCTGCTAAGGAAATCTTTTCTTTCACAGTCTAAAACACCTTCCAGAAATGGCAAAAAGGGAGCAAAGAAAGCGGGGATGAAAGGGACTTCCCCTTGCCCACTGTTATCCCTGCATGAAATGGTGAGTGAAAGGGAGACCCCTTCCAGTATGGAGCTTCCCGATATACTTTATTATTTAGGTGATGGGAGCTGAAGATGGCTGGGCCAACCACCCACTCAGCTGATGAGTACCTACCATCTCCTGGAGAAAACTCACAATAGGTTCTCTGCCATGCACTCTACACTTACAGCCAGGGCAGATAAATAACTGAGGTGTGAACAGTGTTCCCACTTTCTTGTCATGCAGGTGCATGAATGCTGGATGCATTTCTTTCTTAGGAAATTCTGCACCAGCAGAAGTCCCCTTCCCTGCTCTCACTCTGTATATAACAGGCAGGAAACCCAGCAACCAGGCCAGCTTCAGGCAGTGACACAGCTGATTGCATCTGGCATCCCCTTAGATAGAAATTCAGGAATTGCCACATTCCAGGAAAGCAATTTTGCCTCCAGCATGCTACAAAAAAACACTTGGCAGTCTCCCTCACTCTCCAAATGCACATTGTCTCATCTACCTAAGAAGTACAGGCTGCGTGAGCTGGGCAAATACCACTAAGTAACCATTGAGGGAGGGCTATTTTTCTTTCCGCTGATTTTTAAAAGTCTTATGATGTCCATTATCTAATGCTGTTTACTGTTAAAAATAAATATGCTCCTATTCAATAAAAAAAGCTAGTTTCATAATTTCTGGTTTTGTGAAGATTCTTGAGTGTATCACGCTAATATTGCCCGCTACTTATGCAGCTTCTTATACAGTATATTAACCTGGAAAAATGCATGTAATTACAAAACATCCCCTTTTGTCTGAGAACAACATCAATTTCTAACAGCCAAGTGGAAAAAACAAACAAACAAACAAAGTCAGAAACCATGCTCAAAAAGAAGGAAATTTCAATTCACTGACTGCAAAAAACAATAAATGATTCTGCTCTTCAAACTCAGGAGTTAAGTATAACAATTGCTGCAACTTGGTACCCAACACTCAGTATCAAGTTACTCCTTGATACACAAAAGATTTCAGTAGCTTTTAAACTACCTATGCCTCTGAAAATTTGGAATCAAAAATCAGCTTGCTTCCCCAGAAGGCCTTCACAAGATTCTGATGCAAAAGTCTTCTAAGTCAAACTCAGAACAGTTTTGTGTGTGAATTTTGCTTTTATAAGCACTGATTCACATGCTTGATGCTACTGAACCATTGCTCATTTCAGAACACATGAGTCTGAGGAAGAGAGCTTTTAAAAGGTTGCTTCACTTCTTTACTACTTCTAAATTGTGAACTTACAAGTCACTCTGCTTGTCAGAGCAAGCTACAGAACTGTAGAGTGAACTAGATCCCCCTGGGCTTTATAATTTAATCTAGAATAATGATTTAGAAGCTCTTCAATTTGTGGACTATCTTAATTTTCTCTATGGAGGAATAGCACAGTCTGCCAAAAAAGAAAGTAAGCCTGAGAATGATGGTCTTTGCTCTTTATAGATGGTAGGTTTTAAACCATCACAGTCCGTCTAAGTTTAGTTTGTAAGAACAAGGCTTTGCAAGTGCAATTTTAAGTTTACATCAGTTATAAAGTACAGCATGAATATACACACACCAGTTTAGCTAAACTTGCTTCAAATGTGACTATCATCCTTAGCCTAAGTTCACAGTAACACTGATTAACTACCACTGGAGTTATACATCAACCATTTTAATAAAATCACCTGGATTCAGTCAATTTTGCTGGTATTCTCACAGAAGTCAGAAAGAAAAATGTAATTCTATTGTGCTGCCTAAATAGCTGATTAATGTGTGTCATCATGATTTTTCTACCCACTTCTTACTTATCATCTCTTCTCAAGATCTTTCATTGCTTCAAGTTCTACATGTTTTCTTTTCCTTTTGTTGAGCTTTGATACTTATATCAACACAGGAGTTTTGTACAACTAAAATTAGGAAGTTTTAAAGAAATCACTATAAAGATTTTTAATTACATGGCTATGTTCCCAAACACACCATAAATAAATGATCAGTGTCTTGTTAGCAGGTTTGCACAAAATTTCACCCAACAGACTATCAGATCTATGGACGATTTGAACCCTGCCCACACACAAACACTTGTATTACTGAATAATTAACTTCATTATTCAGATGAGAATATTAATGATGTCAGTAAAGCACAGGCATCAAAATTCAAAACCTCCCACCCACAACTGCAACACTGAAAAAAAACCCAGCTTTATATTCTATGTCTTCTGTGTCAGGGTTCTGTAATCACTCAATTTGTCTACAACATCATTTCTAATTTTCTTGCATCTCTTTCCCTTCCTTCAATCCTAGCATTTCTCACACAAGTGCACCAAGAAATGAAGACAAGGAGCAGAAAGCATCCACGTCAACATGTCTGTGATGGAACGACTTCAAATCCAGTTGCATGGCAGAGCTCACACCAGTTCTGAAAAGGCCACTACCTCCCCCTTGCTCATAAATTAGATGGGAACTATCTTCTGTCTTCGGGTATAGATATTTCCTAAAGTATAGGTCAAGGGAGGTGGAAACATTGAGACACTCTATTAACATCTACTCCAGGCTGAGTAAAGAACCTCCAGGAGACACTGCTTTGCTCAAGCTAAAAAAGCAAGAGTGCTCACTGCCCAACATGTTTAACAGAAAAAACAAAATCTTTTTGCCTCAAACAATCACATCATCATGATCATAAAGTACATTTTTAATTAGGCCACTCCTATCCTAGAAGCTGTTAAAATACACAGACATGTAGTTAAGGCCCTAATCTAAAAATGCAGGTGGCAGAAGCAAGTAGATATAACCCTTTGAAGAAGAGATGCTAAATATCAGTGTTTTAAAATAATGTATCTATCTATGCCCACTCATTGCATGATAAAGACCACAGTGTTTCATCCAACAATATCAGCATCAAGCCAGTAACCTCAGCTCCTCTCAATCTGATGCCTCAGAGCAGTTTCAGAAGCTAAGCATCTGTTGTGGTTGCTAATAAAAAGTCTGAAGAATTCTGCTTTCAAATATGCAAAAGTGGGTGGGGGAGAGGGGGCATTTTCACTTTCCTGCAGCCACAGGAGATACATAACAGCTTTCAAAGTACATCATTGACTCACTCCTGGCACAAATCAATCAATTCTATGAAGTTTCTGGAGCCTGGTAAATTAGCTAGAAAAAGCACAAGCTTCTCTGGCTCCTCAGGGTTCACAGTTTGTGATCTGACCCTGGCTGTAACAATCATGTCCCTATAAACAAATAATGAAGGAATCACAGCTGTCTGGAAATGCTGGCACTCAATAATGCTCCTTCCAAGGAGGTCAAAGCCTATAGACAGACCACAGGCTTCAAGGAGCCCTGCACAGAGCCAGTGCAGCAACAGCTTAAAAAAAGTGAGGTCACCAAATGCAGATGTGATGTAAGACACAACCACAGAGAGAAGCATCAGCTCTCATAATAGGGTATCATTCCTGGGGAGGGGTATATGAAATGGATACTTCCCTTCAATCAAAGCAGAAAGAGGATTTAATAGAAAGTAAAAACACTACAGAAGTGACAAATGGCAAGGTAATTCAGTTTAAGGACTAACATAATAGCTTTTTCTCTTCAATTTCTAGTCTTTGCCAAGTTTCTGCTTCCAGCAGGCTGAGTAATCCATCCAAAGACTTTCATATCACACAAAAATCTTCATTGTTAAGGACAGTGACTTTTATTTATACTGTCTGAAGTTGCTACTTGCTGGCGACATGCCAACATTCTGGGGCAGAACTGGTAAGAAGTAAAATTAGGCTGAGGCTGAGCAACCTCTTCACCTGTGGTTCTGCAATATTTGTTCTATGTAGAAACAAGAGAGATTATACTTACACACAGCAAGTTGAGTGCATCTGGAAAGCCTGGGCAGCTCTACTGATAGCAGTTAACTCACGTTCACTCAACATGCTTGAGACATGCAGCTCATGCAAGACATGCTGGATTTTGGCTATTGAGTTCAGGTAAACTTCGAAGATTGGCTGTGATCCCCAGATATCCAGCATCCATGGTTTCATCTGGATCACCAAAGGCTTGGAAATCCAGGAGAAATGCATCATACCTACCTTCAATACTCTACCAAGTTCTGGTTTCCCCCTACCCCAAGTGCCATCAGAAAACATGACCAGAGAAACCCAAATGCATGGGGGTTGCCAAGATCGAGGCTAGAGTTTCACAAAAGGGTTAATCTGTGCCAAGTCAAGCAGCCCTGATTTAAAAGTTGTGACCACCTGACACTAACTAGGGACTGAGCTCTCTCCCAAAGGCAAGTTTACCCTGGGCTAAATTTGTCACCTTTCATATGCCTATGTTGCAATTCTAGTACACTGAATTCCTACTTATCAAATGCACAGCCTGCCCTTTTGTCTGCAGCTGCTTCAGTGCTATTCGCACCATGTTTCTGCCTGGAGGTTTGTCCCTCTGCTCCTGTGCCCATAGCTTGAGAAGCTCATAACTGGCAGATCTGGGACACTAAATAATTCTTAGTGAAAGCCAGGAAGCGTCTGAAACCAACAAACAAGACAAAAAAATATCTCAGTTGGGGATGTGTGTATGTGTAATGAATGAAAAACAGTGGTAACATAAAACTGTGTGAAAATATTTCTTTCCAGGTCACTTTTACCATAAAACATGTTTTGATTCTCTAAATTCACTCTGTTGATGTTATAAACCCACCCCTTTTCATTAGCAAATGCATAGATGGCTGCAGAACCACATTTTAAAGGAGGCAGGGCTGTGTTCTCTACCAGACTGTTAGTTTGAAATACCATCCCTTGCAGTGCATTTACTCCTGTGTACACACAGCTAGTACTGCCTTTATAATGGAGCAGTGATTTAACTGTTTTCTGGTCCGTTCTAACAAACTAACGCAGAGACACTACAAATACAAGGTAACCAACAGTTTTAGAGAAGCAAAAGCACCGTACTGATTTGTGTTTAATTTGCTGATTCCTGGAGAAGAAAGAAACCTTTTGAACCTACAAACAAATTAGGCCATCTGAAATGTATGAAGGAAAGGATAAGACTTAAAAGCTAATGTATTTAAAAGACCCAAACAAATGAAATAAGAATTATAATCAGTGCTATCTCTACAACCCATAAAACTGGTACCTTTCTACTACAACTTCAGAAATCAATTTTGTTATCAAAATACAGCCAGCAAATCTATGTAACACACACAAAAGGAAGTCTTAGAGTTCAACAATCATCTCTGTCTTATCCTTGTTATTAATAAAACAGATGGCAGTGGGAGTGGTAACAGCTACACACAATTTGGGACACTAAAGAGGAAGACATTAAGTTTTATAACAGTCACACAAATACAAGGTGCCTTTTTTTTTAAGCACATATTCACGCAGAAATATTTGAGGAAGATCCAGCATTAGAAACAGAATCTACCTCCTCTTTTATGCATATAAACTGCTCTCTTCCAAGACCCAACTACATCCACTAGATCACCGGTAGCCAGCTGGAAATTTAAATCCTGCTGGCTACCAGTTATTATTCCAGGGTATTAATTTATTTCCTTCTTTTTAAAATTAGGAGATGAAAAATCTCCTAATTTTAAAAAGAAGGAAATAAATTAATACCCTGGAATAATACATAAAACTGCTTGCAAAGCAAGGAGCACTGCATCAGACTTGGCACTCTACATTCCAGTGTGGAGTATTCTCTACTCCACTTGCACAAAGCAGGCAAGAAAGTGAGGGGAATCAATTAGAAGTGAAAAGCCTTGCACGTGCCAAAATGCAGCCTTAGGATTCTGCTGTGTATCTCATCTAACCCAGCATAACACGGCTAACTCAGAGAGGCTGAGCCCACTCCCCCCCAGTTCCATCACGCTGCAGGGCACTTCCAAAGCCACACAGCTGTTCAGGTGGCTCAGGCAGGCTGAGGGGCTCCCACCATGTGCACACACACCATATCTGTTCTCCAGCAGGTGCCTATTGCCATGTCAATGCCACCAACCCCGACAGCGGAGCTCTAACCTCTGCTAAAGGGGAGGGGAGGGGAGAGGAGGGGAGGGGAGAGCAGAGGAGAGGGACTAACTTTTCTTTAGAAAGGACCAGCCATGAGATGGGTATCATTATTGCAGGAAGAGCACAAGAGGAAGGAGAATGTAATAAGTACTTAGTGATGCACCACAGATGCATGACTTTGAGTCATCCTGTGATCCAGGTATTCAGACCCAGCCCTGGGAGCCCTTGGCTGGCAGTTCACCCCCAGCATCCTACCAGACATACACAACTCATTTGGAGATGCATCTGCTGATAAATCTGGCAAAGTTGCTCCCTGTTGAAAGGGCAGCACACGCATGGTGGACATCCCTGAAGGAGAAACAAATGCTGGAGGCCAGTAAGACAGATCACTGGGGTACTTAAGTAGCAGAGTAACAAGCCCACACAAGGGTTTATCTATTTGTTTAACCCCTACACTAGAATAATCAACGCCATTTGGACTGATTAACCTCAAATAAATAAAATGTCACTGCTTCCTAAAATGGATGAAAAACAAAAACACTGCATGAACTTGTATTCAACTTTTCAGAACAACCAGAAGAAACTCCAGCTCCCCTGACACTGTGCTAGCATCCATCCTTTCTTTAATAGCTGTAACCTCTCATCTTTATTGATCAAAGTATCCATAGCATGAGTTCCAAATTTCAGTTTAAGAGTTAACTTGTACAAAGAAGCCAATACTCATTCTGTCAGTCCTTGCTCACTCGTGGGAAAAAGGAAGCAACTCAGACATGTTGCATAACTGCTCATCGGCACCGTCAAAGAGCTCGAGCAGTAATTGGAAAACTAATATCACTGCTTCAAATATGTGCAAAAACACACAGTGCAAGGCCCATTAAGAGGATAGACAAGGAGACAGACATGCAACTCCTCTCACTGTCAGGGCCTCTTCAGAATAATTTAATGCAGAATCCAAAGAAAATGTCCTCCCACGTGTATTGATGCTAATTCACAGAATTTAAAAGCAAAGCCAAGAACGCTGAAGCAAAGAAATGAGTTCACAGTAAAATCAGCTTCCAGTTTGGGAAAATTAACTTGGTAGCATGCTTCGTTCATATGCCCTAACATACACAATGTATGTCATTTTGCTCAAGTGGTCTGTAAATCTGGTACTCCTGCTATCCACAGGTACACAGGTGGTTTCCAAACAGCTCTTTCAGCTCCCCTTAAGCTATTGCATCAGCCGAGACAAGTACATTTATACTTAAGACTGTTTTCTAAAAGGTTCATGCTGCTTTTTAAAAAAAGTAAACCATAATCAGAAAACAAATGTGTGCTTGAATATGCTCACACAAAGTCTGTTTGTGCTAGCAGATTAAAAAGCAGAGGTCACCTACATGGTCAACTTCACAGCACCATGGAAGAAGACATTGTGTCTACTTGGAGTAAAGAGAAAAAGGCTCTATCTAATATAAAGGGAAATACAGATCAGCTATGCAACTGGTTAAATAGAAAGGGAAAAAACATGAAAACGTAAGACTTTATAGTTCTCTTACTTTTAAAGGCATCAGAATTAAATAGAGAAAAAGAAAATAAACATGTTTTTCAGATAGGGTTTTGTCTCCATTGGTCCCCCTCCCCATACATGTATACAGTGGAGGGAGAAAATATACAAGAAGGATACACAGATTTATTTTCACAGGATTTCTTTGGTACTAAAGGAGCAGAAGACTTAATCAAGAATTTCTTACAATTTTCTTCACATTACTGCAAAAAGCAATCCATTTGTCATGTACACTTAGCAATCCCTTGCAGATTACTAATATAGAATTGTAGTAAAAGTTCTTCCAGTGAAAGATAACATGCTTGGCTGCATAAAATGTTAAGCAGTATGTAATAAAATATGTTAGGTTAGTCACAGCATTTAATACTGCTGTAACTATATCTATGTTTGCTTTCCAATGAGAACAACACGACAACATACAGCATCTGTCCCAGAACTGTACACAGCAATGACATTTCATTTTATAAAAGCATCTTCTCTTTCAAAGTACTAAATAAACAAAAGACACCTGAAAAAAATTTGAGTCTCATCTTCAGAAAAATGCTATAATAAATTACAACCTAAAATTAGATATTTCAAATGACAACATTTGCCAGGGTCTCTTCATACATTCACAGAGCACCACAATTTTATTAAAAATAGCAAAGGTAGCCACAGAGTCATTTGGGCTGCAGTCCAGCCCTTGCCAGAGCGTCTCTCTAAGATCCCAAGCTCATCAGTGAGTCCCTGCCTGCTCCTGCTCAGACCTGGTCCCAGCCTGAGGTGCCTGCAGCTCCCTGCCAGACAAAACATGTTTTGTAACTTGGCTGTAGCTCTGAGCAGACCTTTAGCAGCCAGAAGCTCAGGAATTGTCTATTAACCACCCTTGAGAGGCCTCCAGAAAGTATTTTATTTCAGGCTATTGTTTTGCTACCAGCTTTTCTAACAGCCTGTTGTTACCACAGCACATTCACAGCTAAACACCTCAATAGGTAACTGACTGGCACAGTACAAGGTAAGCAAACCCCCCTGCCTAATGAAAAGTGCATTTTCTTATTTAATTACAGAGCAGTTGTCCATCAACACGTGCATTTAAATACCGAACTCCAGAGTCTGCAATCATCCTTGTGATGAGCAGCCTTGTGTAAATACACCAGAAATACACAAATACCCTACCCACTGTTGCCCTGAACAACTGGAGATAAATAATATGAATGGTAATCTACCTGATGAAGAGCAAAAATGGAAAACTGCACCATTTTCATGGTTGGTTAATGAGATAAGCCATAGCCCAAGGCAAGAGCCTCTACCAAATAGAGTAAGATTGCATTTCCAGCTTATTTTTACTACCTACATTTTTTTCCTGAGAGAGATAAAGAGCTGTGTTATCTGGGATGCTAAGCATACATGAAACAAACACAGCAGATAATGCTAATAGTATTCATTCCATTAAAGGAGTTACACATCCAGTAGTGAACATCCACCCAGGTAAATGAAATAGTTAAGGAAGAAGTTCAGGAATTAATTCTGCTCTTTTCTCTAGGCAGCTGTCAGACTGCAATGATGAGCAATTTATCTTCCATCTACAAGACAATCAGCAGACAAGCAGAGTCGCTGGGGAAGCCAGCTGCAGTCCACACCCTTCACGGTATAAAATCCATTTCTTTGAAGAAGGAGACACCAACAGACTGGGCAGCATTTGCCCAGCTGCCCCATGAACTGTGAAATACTTGCACTTCATGCTTTTCCTTGTCTGGTGCCTGCTGCCTGAGCAAAGAGGAGGTGCCCCTGAGGGAGCAGTTCCAAAGACACCCCAACCATGCATTGGAATGAGCTGTGCAAATGTGTGCAAACCCCCACACCTTTTGCACATGTTTTGCAAATGTGTGCAAACCCCCACACCTTTGCATCTCGGTGTTACCATAACCTGAGAAACCCCACATGTGGAAGCTGAGAAAGCTGAAATGCCCCACTTACCTCTGGTCTTGAGGGTGCCACAGAGAGGCAGTCACATGTGTGCAGCCAGAATACTTATCCCAGAGCATAAAATTCCCTCCCACACAGGAGGAAACAACTTCAGACCTGCAGGCAGGCAGCTTGAATCGGTGGCTGCTGCTGCCAACTATGTGCAGGCACAAGGGTTTAACCTGGAAGAGCAGGTGAGAACTAGATTTCTCTTCCAGATCCAAAGCTACTCTACTACAGGAAGTGCTGACACCCCCTTCCTTCCTACCAGGGGTTTTGCAAAACACCTGTAATTTCACGAGGCTGAGTTTTTACCAGGCGAGCTCGCAGTGATGGCAAGGCGCTTTGATTTTACCTGAAATGCAACGAGAAGTCAGAAACCACAGGGACACAAACTTGATGGCACGGATGCTGAACTAGTCTGATGAAGACACTCCACACAACCGCAGGACACAGCACTGGTGACCTGGCTGACCAGTGGTCTAACAGTGGTCTGCACATTTTACAGGCCCTGGTAGATGTGTGAGGAACAGAAGAGCAGGCTGAACCAGGCCAGGCCTTATCAGCTCACTGCACAATCCCATGACTTACCTACAACGAGACCAAAACCATCAGCAGTCTTATCTGTCTGTAACCAGTATCAAACTGTGGAAACTCACAGCTCTTTGTCACCAATTACTCCAGAGGAGGTCAAACACACCAGCAAAATAAACCTTGTGACCCGCTTAGTCATCTTTTATGAGTGAATCCATGACATCAAACCAGAGTCCATCCCCACAGATAGTGAAGGGTGCATGAACTCCATCCTTTGTTCACAAAATCACTGTTACCCAATTTACCTTTAGAAGCACTACTGACTACCGCTTAGAAGCACTACTGCTTTTCAACCATTACTCACTGCCCAAAACATAAAAGAAATTGCTTTGCACCCTTAGGAACAACAAAACACTTCTAGCTGGCAGCCACGGGTCATGCATTTGAAGTTTTGTCTGACTTGAGGTATCTGCTAAAACTGAAAACTTCAGGAATGGACTTGTTCTAAGTTGTTTGCCTTGGGTTCTGTAAGTATTAACTTCCCAATTTCCATCAGCAACAATTAAATTTGCTAAGCAAAGATATTAAATAATGTGCTCTAAGAACTATTGAATGTTATCATCAGAACAGTTCATCTCTGCTTTTTGCCACTGTGCATTACAAAACACAAAACTTATCTCAATACCTTGAGAACATTCGGAAAAACAGGGCAGAAATAAAATCTCCTTTCTACAAAGACAAGCATGGCAGGCAGCACCATCTCTCCTTTCTGGATGTGCTTCCAATGTTCTTACATCAAATACGCATTTCAGCATTTTCATATATTCGTTTTTGCTGAACTGTCATGATTTCTCCCTCAGTTCTATGGGGAAGCTTTTAAACAGCAGTTGAGATTTGTGATGCCAACATGATCACGGGTATCACAAAAAAACCAAACCAAACAAACAAAAAAAACCACCACCAAACAAACCACAAAATAAAATAACAAAGCAGTTATTTTCTACTTGACGTGTTTTCTGCCTTTGATTAGAGTCTATCCAACATTAGAGGTACTGCTGTCCATTCTTATTGTCTCTAAGCAAAGAAAAAAAAAAATCATGCTTTTTTTAATAAACACGTTACACTGAAAACTCATTAAACTCATTAATGATTGTGGGTGTTTTCAGTAACACCACTTATAAGTAATTCTGTGCTGATTCCTACAGTCATTTCTCTCTCCACAAACCTAACTTGTCATAAAGACAGAACCATTAATAAACAGGTGTTGATTGATAAGAACTAGCTAGTGATTTTACACAGAGCTCTTTTCTTTGGAGTCCAAAAGGGTTCTTGCCCACTCTGAGAAACCCCTTTTAGCAATGGAAATGTCACACTGGTGCAGCACGAGACCTTGCTGACTTCTGAGTTTATAGATACCATACTGATTTCCCTTCCTTGCCATGCTCCAGAGAAGTGGCTTGGTTATCAATCAGGTGGAGGAGCTGACCCCCTTCCCTATGGGGCTGAGCAGCAACTAGGACAACAAGAAAACCAACAGTAGGACTGCAGAGAAATAGCTGCACCACAGATGGTAAGGTGGAAGGAAGACAGGAAAAAGGGAAGAGCACAAATTAACCCAAGCAACATTAAAAAAAGAGCTGCCAACCAAACCAAATGCAAACACTAATTGAAGTTTGCTCTGTAACTCATGAAAAGTGGTTGTGGATTACAAGCCAAAACTATTTTTCATATACAGACCTGTTTTATGTGCTCAGACTCTGCTCACAAAGCAGTTCTAGCCGTGTGTAGCCAAGTAGCAGCATTTCCTATTTCTAGATTTACATGTTCATGCTTTCCAATTCTTATGTTCAGTCAGAGAGCCCCACTGGCCTTCCTCCAGCAAATCTGTAGCCACCAGGAACCTGGCTTACCAAGGATTTTTTTTTTTTAATTGTGAGCACATTTAATTTAAGAAGAAAAACGTTTAGTTCCATCAGTGTTGAAAAAACCTGCACATGTGGAAAAGCAACAGCTGAAGGTAGGAAGCTGAACAAAACCAGCATGCAACGCTCTTCAAAACAGCTCCCTATCTCATGCTAAACAAGCAGGGCAGACATAACTGACACTGTAAAAACAAACCATTATTTTTGTGAATGATCCACCTGCAATAGCTTAACTAGATTCAGTAACTGTTTAGCCAGAAATCTGGTCAGCTTTCTGCCATTCCTTTCCCGGAGACAATTACTCAGGAACGTGCATACATGTGCACTTGCACACAGAGTTACTCTCAAATGCTGCCCCTCCATAGCAGACAACAGAGCCTCCTTAACTGCATCCTCCACACAAACCACACTTGATTCTCCCTCTCTGGCCCCCATAAATGACTGCACTTAATTAGCCCTGTTTACCAAGATGCAAGCCCAAGCACGTATCAGACCAGGCTGCACGAGCTTCCTAAACTGCTGGCAGAGGCGGGGAGTCAGTGTACAAAGGTCCCATGTAACAACCTGTTCTGTCTCAGAGCACATGGAGAACAAAGCAACTCACTTCAAGCACATTCCAAAAGCAGAGATCCAAAATATACTCCTTTTTTTTTCATTTTGACTGGGTTTAAGATGCACTGTTATGTCTTCTGGACATATAAATATGAATACAGTGCTTTGAATAATAGCAAACAGGATCAAAAAGATACACTGTAAGACACCCTTTGTGCTGTCTTGTAAGTATGAAACAGAAAAACCTAAGAAGCTTCATATTTTCATAACCAGGTAAAAACAAGCACTGAGCTCATATTGCAGAACAAACATGAGGTTAGCTCTTGTACAAAGCCTCACCTTCCACTGTTTGTGCTCCATTGTCATCTTCCTAGTCTTAGAGGAATCTTTTCACTTAAAGCAATGAAACCTCTGATGGCTGCACATGCCCTAGTGCAGCTCTTGCTTTCCAGAAAATGAGGTACACTCAAGAAAGGTGAATGAAGTCTTCCCAGAGGCTTTCATGTAAGCCATGTATGTCTTTTTCCACAGAACACCACTCCTCTCAGGAGGAAGGGCTGCCTAAGCAGCTGAGTGCTTCTCTCTGTACTGCACATGCAGGGCTGACAAGGAGCTGTGGGTGCTCTGTGAAAGCATCCAGAAGCTGAACTGTCCTCACACTCACCTGCAACCCAGCAGATTTACCTGGAAGCTGCTGCCTCCTGTCAGCAGCACCCTCCTGATCTTTTTTTCAAAAGAGAGCTTGACAACTGGCTCCACAAAATGGTAGTTTGGAGACTGTCATCACAAAAAGTAGGACCTACTGTCAATATGCTAAGGCTGTTAGCCAGTTCATTTTGAACAGGGCAGCGTGGTGCTGAACATCTTAGTGATTCGCACTCTGAAGATGTAGCTTGGGCACACCATCACAAAAAGCAGCACCTACTATCAGTGTTAACAACCCTAAATATTTTGTAGGGAAAACAGCACTATTTTGCAGGAGATCTTAGCCATCCTTTGTGTGGAATGCTATCCAGGTGCACCGGTGCTCAGGAGGAGGCGAAATCCAGTAGCATTCACTTAACCTGAGTTCTGCCAGGACAGCTTAAGCCATTATTCCCTCCCAAAGATCACATTTGCAGAGGGGTTATGCTGGCAGGTTGGGAAGCCAGCAGCTGAGGGAGAAAGAGGGCAATAGAACTTGTTGGCTGTGGCTTGTAGTCAGAATTGCAAGCTGGACTATGGCATGGGTGCTGAAGCACAGAGCTTCTCCTCTGAAGCCAGAGGAGCACTTCACACTGCACACACAAGTATGCAGGCTTCTGTCTCCACAGAAAAATTCCTACAGCAGGAACATACTGTGAACAGATATGGCATTTCATTCTGTAACACATGCAGAAATCTTTTTAATGAAGGTCTCCATCATCTTAAAAAAGAAAGTGGAAATACCAACATCTGAGAGCAAAGTGAGGTAGGAGAACAATCCAGTATAAACAACTACAATGACAAATATATTAATTCTACAGCTAGGCTATAGGTCTTAAAGAAAGAAAGTACAAATAATATTCTGCTTTTATACTTATACACTTTTATACTTACACACTAAAAACACTTTGATAACTGTGGTTCAGATAAGCAAGTTTCCAAAATAAATTTAGGCAGAAAATGTGTGAAGAAAATGCAAGGCACAGAACATCATGTCCTCTCCTCTATGGCCTCTTTTTGCACCTGTCCCATTTAACATCTTTGTACTATGCACAGCTAGCAAAGAAACCCACAAATCCACTGTCCCTCATCTCTGAGAATACTTCTACGTAAACAAAAATTTTAGTATCAAGTTCTTTAGTGTACCAGGCATGCAGAAGGAAAACATCCAGAATCAATCATAATTTTTTTAATGCATATTTTAAGTTTGACTAGATCAGACCACACTACTAACAGCTATGTCTGCAGTGTACACTTCAAATGACAGAGAGAAAAATTGTCTTTGCTTTCACAAGTTGCACAGATTTGCCACTTGTGATATACTTACTGGGGTAAAGGACAAGAGGGTTTCTGGTGCCCAGGGACTGTACTTTCAACTCAGCCATGCTTGGTCACAATTCAGCCTCTTCAGGTGCCTTGAGTCTGAAAAGCTGGAAAGACCCCAGATACAGATCCTCACTTCTAACCACTCTAAATTTAGCACCTCAGTGAGGTTGTGATTCCCTCTTTCCCCCTTCCCCACAATAAAGGCAGCACCCAAAAGGAACACAAAAAGAACAACCAATCTGGCCCATGAAACATGAGCTACGTTCACAAGACAAAAATAGAAAGCTTTCATCTTTCATTATCAGACACTCTACCGCTCAGCACAGGAAGCTAAAGCTTGAGGCAACAGTAGGTTTCAAATACTCCACAGAACAGGAGCGAGGCTTTCCTTTTCGGCTCTCCGAAAGGCTAAAAGAACTTGGCTTGGCAATGACAAAAAACGTTAGAGTCCAACAAGCCTCTCCAACAGCAATCCAAGCAGGCAGTTGTTTAAGCAATAGCATTGTCCTCACTTCATAAATTCTCCTGTTCCGAAGGACAGTCCTTGCCTCCTCACTTCTTCTGATTCTAAAACTCTACATTCTAAAATCTTGAAATAATTTTAGATCTCAAAAAGTTTAAGGTTTTAATTTTTTTAAGTTTTTAAGATTTAGTCCTAGCTCCCAGAGGAATTCAGGAGAAAAAAAAAGAATAGAAAAACACAATTTCTATGGAGTTGACACTTCATGAACTCCAAAAATTGTACTTGCTTACAGCCCTACAGCTTCCATCTGTTAACAGCAGCCTGAATTGAATGTGGTTTGTGTCTGCTCCCTAGGGTTTGGGAAGGCCAGATGGAAGGCAAGGAAGGACCTGAGGAAAGCAGAAACACTGTACTGCTCCTCTGTCACGGTGTTTCAGGTTCTTCCAGAAGTCCCCTCAGCCTCCATCTTTACAGTCTCAACAACAGATTATGAAGCCATCTGCTGAGCTTCAGTTTTTAAAAATGTTTTTATTTTAAGAGAACTCGTCACCACGCAAAGTCACAACTCTTCCTCAAATATGCTTTTTTGTCGTGGCTTGATCTTTTTATCTTATCTATTCTTACCCGCTCTGTAATTCCCCAGGGAAACCAGAAACGAACAAGTTTCACTGACCTCACTAGCTGGGAAAATTGTGTTTATGAATCTGAATGGACTTTAACACACTGTGAACTAGAAACTACACAAGTAATTTATATTTGTCTGAGTGAGTCAGCCTGGCTCAATTCCTCATTCATATCTAACCAATTCCTAGCCTTACTACACTCATTCAGAGAACATCTTTCGGGCTTTATCATCTATTGAGAAATACCACATTTCAATACCCAGATGTGTGGCTTTGCCTCTTCTGTCCTGGCAAAATTCTAAGACATAGCAGATAAATTGCTGCCTGTTTTGGCTTTTTTATTGAAAGAGTTCAGCACAGCAGCAGCACAAGCACAATTTCCCTTCTTGGCAAAAGGGCAAGGTGGCTGGCAGTGTTGCCTGGTGGATGGTACATCACTGGATAGTGGAGTGAGCACTGGAAAGAGGAATTATTGCCACTCCTGCTTAGCAAGAATGAGCACACAGAGCCATGTTGAGGAGGAGCAGGAGAAATGTTCCAGTAGGGTGAAAAGGGAAACAAAGACACAGTTTTGTATTTCCCATGGCATTGCTATGGTTACTTTTAAACAATGAAATGAAAATTTCACTCAGGCATCCTACAATACTTGTGCAGACCATCCAACATCAAGATGCCCTACAGCCCACTTTCAATAGTCTCAAAATGGAATTAACTTTCTTATTTTACGGCCTGGGAAATTCAAGATGCCCGTAAGGCAAAGAACATGAAAACAGCAGCAAAACTCAAAGAGCTTAATCCATTCAAAACTAGGAAAACCTCAGTAATCATCATCAGTGGATTCTTAAAGAACTGACAAATGAAATTGCAGGACTGGGTGCCAGGGCTTTAATAAAACTATTAAGTATAGGGTGGTATATGATCTGAAAATATTCAATAAACACAGTAACTAGATGTGAAAAAATACATCACAGAGGAAGTGGCAAGCAAAGCCATGTCATCCAGACAACTACTGCTCACAAAAAACACCTCAGAAACACAGGGTGTTGGAACACATTGTAAAGGCAGGCATCATTAAAGAAAGTCCAAAGGAAAGCAGAATAAGACACAACATCAGCTTGCCAACACCAGTGAGAAAAATCACATCACACCAACATGACTTTATTTCTCAATGTTGTAGTTCATTTTCTAGATGAGGAAAATATTGGCTTCAGGTGAAAGAAATGTTAGCTTTAACACATGTGAGTACCCTAAAACATGCACCAGTGTTGTTGAGGATGCTGGAGGTGGAAATGAGTAATTTTAATGTGAGTAGGAAACTTGTTATGAGAGACAAAATGAGGGTTAGATAGAGACCAGATTATTATATTTCACCTAAGACACCGACACAAAAATCTTCAGCATTAAGTCTAAAGGCCTTACCAGCAAATGGTTGAGGGGAGAGGCAGCTTCTCATGTGACAGGACACCAGAAAAAGCTCAGTGTATATGCATTCTGAGGGGACTGTAAATGTCTCTTGCTGATTCAGGAAATCTTGAAAAAGACAAGAACTACTTAAATTTTCAATTATTTTAACTGGGACTAGAACAAAGTATGGTTAAATTACTGACAACACATGTCAGAAATTGGAACACTCCTTACTACCAGGAAAGAAAGACATAGGATGGGTATAGTAGAGGCAAAAACCTTACAGAGAGAGTTTGGTTAACATATGAGCACTGTATTATGATGTGATATGCCTGTAACAGCAGGAACTAGAGTCAATGAACCAGTCCTCTCTTGCAAATGTTTTTTTCATTGATCAGCATTTTAACAGATTTTGATGCAGGTTCCTTTTTCCTCTTCCACATGAGCTTATTCAAACAGGTGGTCATATAGTAAAACTTGTGAGAAGACTTTAAGCCTGCACTAACTTTTCAGTTAAATACACCTACAGGTGACAATACCAGAAGAGCTTCATTTTTGGGGACGGGAAGGAGAGTTGCTTTGTTGGTTTGTTTGTTATAAATTATGTTATGCTTCCTTGCTCGGGTCAAGTCTCAAAGGCATCAAGAATCTCTGCAAGAACAAGTTTTGGGACAGGGTTCAGGGCAGCCACATCCAGCACACCTTCTCCTCAAAGTGGCAGAAGATGAAGGGAATGTAGCACTAGTCTAGTCAATGTATTACACAGCTGAAATGCAACAACGACCTCACTGAGGAAAAGAGAGGTCTAATAAGAATTAGAAAATGTGAATTTTAATAATGGCACTGTAAGATCTTGATTTTCATGTAAGACATACCCTACACATCTAAATTCTACTTCAATGCCCAGATTTCTTACTCCCCACAGACTAGCCTTTCCTATTACTATTTGTCTGTCTTTGGTGGAAGTCTGGTGGAATTTTTATTAAATTCTTGTGCAGTCCTACTAGACACTTGGGTCTCTGAAGGTCTGTAGGGGTAGCTAGACTCAGCTCTGTGCAGGTAGGTCCAGCAGCAGTTCTCACATACTACCTCCTGGATCTACAGAATTCATGTCAGATACACATATAAAGCAAAATTCTATATCCCAATTCAGTTACAGAAGAACATTCCCACTAATGCATCTCATTATGAAGCTGGAGAATGGTAGATGCAACGATAGGAAAAAGATTTAACATGAGTCTTGAAAAAATGGCTAGCAAAAAACACCCACCCACATGAATCCAGAACAGCATGGTATGTAAGGTGGACAGAAATAGCTGCCAAGGATGATGTGAGCAGTAATAGAATATAATAAACAAAAACCCCAGAACAGTTGCTCAACTTACAAAAAGAAAAAAAAAAAATCAAAATATCCTTAAAGTGAGTGAGTAAACCTGATCTTATTTATTCCAGTAAATTGCAGTAACAGGAACAATAACATTCTCAAGCTGGAAGTTATTGTTTACTTTATACAAACACTAAACCCAGAAATCTACATTGAAATAACATGCACTTTAAAGTGAGCAATTTTTATTTATTTATTCATTACCAGTATTTAAATCAAAAACCCACTACACTTCTAGATTTCCCTGTTGCAGAAAAAAATGTTGCCAGTAAGTGTAATATAATGAAATGAATAACTACAAATCCATAATAGTTCACATCCCCTAAAAATAGTTCATATTCACTAACAAAGGAAGTTAAATGGCAAGGTGGTAAAGAAGCAGAGAATCAAGTTCATGTAGTAAGTGCAAGCAGATTTCTATTTCTTATAAGTCCATCTTTTATTAGTTCTGCTAAAGAAAGATTACCCTGGAGGTTCAAACAGCACACAACTGACAGACATAAATGCTTCAGCATTCATAGAAATACTACAAATTTCGCCATAGAGATACATACTGCACTTCCCTAAAGCCTGCTGCAATAATTGTAATCTAGAGTTTAAACCATTTTTGGCTGCATTTAGGATTCCACAGAGAGATCTGTTCTTTCCAAAGTCTATGACTTGCAGCACACCCCAAAAACCAAGAGAGCAAAGTAAACTTGCTTGTCATTCCCTAATTTACTATACATACAACACTCTGTCAAGAAGCTTACAGTTTTTGGCATTCCTTTACTTACTCCCATGTTCTTCATCTACTGAATGATTAGGGAACAAGCTACAAACAGGTTCTAGCCTCTAACAGATCAGAGCCTGATGGAGACGTACAAAACCTCAATTTGTCCAGGAACTTGCCAGTAAATCCAAACAAGTCCCTATACTTCAGAGAATCCCGATAATCCTTCCCTACTTTGTCTATTTTACAGTTTTGGGAAGGGACAGTGCCTTGGGCAATGTGTAGCTGTGCCTAGATGGCATGAGCTGCAGTATACAGAAAAACATGAGCAAGCTGATAAAGCAGCGCAGCTGCAGTACTATGAAGTTACTGTTCATAGCTTCACCTCCTCCTTTCTGTGGAGGGAAGGTGAACTTCTTACTACACAGTTTCTAGTATCCAAGTTAGTGAGGTTTAGGCTTACCCAAGAATCCTTAGCCATTACATTTAACACTGTGGAAAATTGCTTTTGGATTTCTAGACCCCATTATAATTAAAAATAACAGAAGAACAGATCACACTGAAAACTCATAGTTTTTCCAGACCGGGACAGAACGCAGCTTAGTCAAATGTCCTGCTCTTATCTACCCAGGAAACACTCAGGCAGGGTACATGAGCTTTGCCAATTCCACCCAGCAATTCCAGCAGCTGCCTCAGTTTATGGCTCTGTCTCACCTGCTTCGAGGGACCAGCAGCAGGTCCTACTCGAGATCAAAGGACAATGCAGCACAAACCCATGGCATGGTCTCCATTAAACCAGACCCTTCCCATAGACAAGGCTCCTTCAATGTGTCAGCATTAACACATGTAAGACATCACACACAATGGGAGGAACTGCTTTTTTCAGCATGAGAGAAAGTTTAACAGGCAGTTTGGATGTGTTTCGTGTATTTGTTTGAAATTTCTTCTCCTTAATTCAGCTTTAGATTTCTAAAGGCAGTCCAAACATATATCTGTCTTGAAATCCTTATTTAGGGGATATACAACTCATAGAAGAATATGAGTATGCTGTGCATATGGAATATGATTTAAAAGCAGAAACATTTGTTTTATAACCATATTACTTAATAGCCCATGGTTTTGGCTGATATATTATTCAGCTGAAATACTGAGACAGTTTGGAGACAAGCTGATTCTGATGAAGGCTCAAAGCACCTCTCATATTCATAAAGGAGCCATTTCACAAATGGCATCATATTCCTTAACATGTTTATCCTGAAGAGCATTCAAGTCCTAATTAGGAACAGAGCCACACTCTGCTAAAACTGAGAAAAAGTATATTTAGATATCATCTATCCCCAGTGATCTTGCAGGAAGACATATAGCATATGGCACATGAGAAAATCAGAAAAGGGGAGGGGGCAGAAGAGAGAAAGACTGTTAAAAATACTTCAAATGAATACTTCAGTGAAAAAAAAAAGTTTAAAAAAAGGGGGAAAAACCACAAACATCACCAAAACGCTTTTTCAAGGGCTCAGCATTTCATTGAAAGATGTAGAGATGTATAAGCATTTTAAACTAAAATGACATTGACATTTCTATGTCAATTGCTTTGCCCTCTATCTTTGTATTCACAAGAGTAGACACATCTTAGTTTTATTTAATACCTTAAACCATTAATTATTTTCTTAAAATTTAACACCATTACTGAAATTCAATATTTCAACACACAGACACACCCCAACGGTATTTCAGAATTCTCATTTTGTGAATATTTCCCAAAAGACTGATTGGTTTGTTAGGAACTTTTTTTATTATTATTTCAGATAAGAAAACACTAATTTCCTGTTGCAATGCTGGAAATTTCAAAAACACAAAATATGAACAAACTGCAGTATTACTACAAGTCAAAGATTCCTGCTGCAAGCTAGTGACCTTTTAGAGGTAACTGAGAATTTCCATGAGCTCACTTCAGGCAGAATTGTGAAGGGATGTTAACCTACCTTTCACCATTTTACTGCCAAGTCTCATAATATCCAGTGGTTTTCATAAATCCCACATCCTGATGTTAGTATCAGAGTTATATAAGAACCCATTTTATTCTACAAAACCACCTGAACACAGACTTCAGTCTTGCAAGAAAACCTTGGATATATTACCACAGTCTGCTCTAAAAGCTATAAAATCAGAACACAAATAAAACCAAGACACTGCTTTAAGAACAAACACAAACTCCTCATCTCCTAACCCAGAAAAAGGTCAAGTGGAAAAACAGAATTCGGGAGGTGCTGCTGCACAGGTTTGAAATCTTCTCTTCGGTGAGAGAAAGAAGGCTCCTAGCACAGTTTCCTGTACTCTGTCCAGGGAGATGCCCAAAAAAGCAGGTGGAATGCATTGGTTTTGTACCATGCTGTCCTGTCACTTGACTGTAACAGCCCTTGGCAGGCTGTTCTAGAGCACGGCCCTGTACAGAAACACTCCAGCAATGCTGAGCTACCCAAGCAGCACACAAAAGCATTCAGTGCAGGTCATGGAAGTTGCCTCCTGGCCTGCTACAGCCCCCATGCCAGGCCACTAAGTCAGCTTCCCAAGGAGTAAGTTGATCCACACAGAATTCTTACATCCTGTGATTCATGCTGGAAACAACCTAGCCAAGTCTTGACTGGCTTACCTCATTGCATCACCCCTCAGCCTTGGTGTATGCAAAGCAAGGGGAAGGTGGATGAGGAGTCCAACAGCGGAGAAAGCAGCAAGGAGGGTCCCTGATTCCCAGCACAGCTGCAGCAAGTATGGCTGTGGAGAGCCTTCACCCCTATTTGGGACACTGGCCAGGATTAACACCTGGTCTGATGCAAGTTGCACAGCCCAATCTATGAATGTGGACTGCTCACAAGCTCTCTTGTGTATTCCAAGTAGCCACTGCCAGATGAGGAGCCACCATCCACAAGGAAACACCAGCTGAGCACACACCTGGCTACCGTGGGGATATCCTCATCAACAGATGTCATTCACCTACCGAGGAATCACTTCCGTGATGAAAAAACACAAAGACTCAGGAGACCAAGCAGCAGAAGTCACTTCTGAATTTGCTCTCACTTTTTTGGCATTCCCTTGCCTGTTTGACAGGTCTTTTAGATATGTGCAATGACCACTTGGAACCTGCCAGCCTGGGTGCCCACCTTCCCTTTGCTGTTTATCTACATCTCACTACGGCAACTCATTCAGCAAGCTGTTACACTAAGCATAAAAACAAGCAAATTATACAGCAGATAAAATGCCAAGCTCATCTTGCACTGCCAGCTCCATTTGGGGGAAAAAAAAGCGATGAAGTCTGCATGCATATAATCACAATAATTAGACACTTCTAAGCAGCTGAACATCAGCATGCATGCTGAAATTAAAATTGCCCAGTTTGAAAAACTAAGAGGGCAGGATCTTTACAAGCTCTATCCATCTTGTAGAAGAGGAAGTATTTTTTTAGCTAATTCATCTCCTTCTCAATGAAAACCCTACAGCATTTACCATTTATCACTCACTAGAGAAGGTCTGTTGAGTTTGTTGTACACTAACATGCTCATCATAAATAATTTTTTAAGTTGAGGAATCTAAAACTTGGCTGTGGGTGGCCAGACCTACATCTGAAAAATTTAATAGTGCTGTGCACTTTCGGTTTGGATTTTTAAACATTTGATTCTCCTGATAGCATTAAAAATACCTTATATCTTAGCCCGCTGTCAGTGCTAGTCTTTTTTAAACACATATTGTGTAGCTACTCACTGAGAAAGCCACTTCACAAAAGTCTTCGTGAATTTAAATGAAAACCCTACTAATTGCTTAGTGTTTAAGTGTTCTCAGAATTAACAGGTCAACAAATCTGTAAATCCAGCAGAGAATCAATCTTCAGTATTGGTACTTGTCACATAAAATAATCCCTTTAAAACCATCCTGCTCATCCTGGAGACACTATCGCTAACTTCAAACATCAAAGTAACTCCCAACCAAAGGATTCAATAAAGTTCAAAATTGTCAATCCATGCTTTTCAAAATTTCCATCTTTTATTGTATTTTCAAACTGTATGTCTTAATCTTCCCTTTTACCCACTAAAGCAATGACTTAATTTTAAGAATATTGCTTACTTTCTGCAAAGACAAAATAGCAAACAAAAATTTGTTCAGTTTAGGACAAGGCAGTCACTAATTTTCTGTGGACATGTCAGCCAAGTTATCCTGCAGTGGGAACTAGAAGTAAAGCTAAGAGTAATCTCAACTCACATTAAAAAAAAATTCTTTTTTACTTTTTGTTTTTGTACATTTTTTTTTTCCATTCCACATTTTCACAATGTCTTGAACCTACATATTTTTAAACCCATAGACTATAAATGTCATAAATTTTACATAACCTATAGGGAGCCCACTTCTCCATTCTCTGAGATTTTGCAAGATATCTGTTTGACATAATCTATTTCCTACTGAATTCTGTAATAGCAAATCAGCAAAAGGCACAGAATAATGAGAAGAGATTATGGGGATATATCTTTATTTCGAACTGTATGTTTCACATTGTCATACTTCACTGGGTAAACATAGAACAAATTAAGGCTTTATGAAGGAGACTGAAAAAATGCATGGATTCTGTTGCATGTCTTATTACTTTTAAACCTGTTTAAGCACCAGGTTTAAAAGTAATAAGACATGATTGGAATTATTCTAGTTGTTCTTGCTCTACTGCAATCAACTCAAGTACATAATTGGTGTAACAAGAAACAAAAACGTACCATGAGAATGAGAATCATACAATTTTTAGAATGTAATTGGTGCCTTGTTTGATAAAGCAAAATGAAAATGATAACTCATTATTACCCATGATAGGTATTAATCATTTTATCCTCTGACGGCCTTTCTCCATACTCCTATAAAGTTCAGCATTGATAAAACAGAGATAGAGCAAAAAGCTCTTGACATGTTATTAGATCATTTTGAGATATGTTTGTGATGTGACAATGTGGCTTCCTCCAAACATTTACCATTTAAATTTCTTTTTAAAAGGGGGAGGATTTTCCTAAAGTATTTTAAAGAAACTTCCCCCACAGCCAAAGTTTTATTCTCAAGAAGTTCTTGATACAGATCTTCATTCAGATACTATTTTGTACTCTTCTAGAAGTCATTGCTTCATATTTTATTTCAGTTTTTATGAGAAATTGCAAAGAAGCAGTTTGTGAGACTAGATTCTCTCCTACTGTGTAGAAAGAGTACTTCCACATACAGAGATAAGTCAAGCTGAAATACTCAAAACACAATTGCCAACAATAATTGTTTAATAAACCCTGGAGGCCTCCCATTTGCTGAAAAGCAAGAAGTAAAGCAAAGAATTCCCTGACAAAGAAACTGGAGTACCTTGCATATTTACTAACAGACTGCTGAGGCCTGCAGCCCTTCTTGTCAGGATTCACGTAGCACCTCTAAAGGCTTGGCCACCAAAACACACGTATGCAGGAGATACATCTGTGCAAGAGATCCTAACCAACTTACTGAGGGTAAAGGCAACTGGTTTTGAAATTGAAGAGGTTAATATAAAATAGCTGTTGTTCATCCTTGGCCAGCCAAGAAATGGGTGAATATGGGTGTGCATGTCATGAGCAGTTGCTTTACTGAAGGATGCAAGATCCAATGCCTCACAGCACGTGTCATGGCCACGATAAAGCCATTAGGAGCCACAGTTGCCTTTCCCACCCTGCAGCCCCATCAGGCTGTTATTCCTGATGCACACATCTCTGTAAGACAGCAGCTCTCACCAAGGTTTGTGACAGCTTCCCTTCTTCATACAGCTTGTATACACAATGGAGATCCAAACATGTCAGGAAAAAACAGCAAAAAGCCAATGGCTACACACATGCAGCAAACAAAAACTTCATGCTAGTGAAGCAACTATGTGACACCCAGGAATCAGATCTATTGCTCAGCCATCCAGCAAACAGGATAAGGACAGAAATCACAGATGCTCTAAGTTTGCCAACAGCTTCAGTGGCCCTATGAAACTACTCCAGACACAAATGTTCAAAAGAATATCCAAATATCCATCAGTATACCCCAGGCTGGGACAGTTCTTTCTTTCCTGAGAGTTTATTTTCCAGGCTTGTCAAAAGGCACTTCAAGCTGTCTGACCCCTGCCAGAGTGTAAAGCTAACAGGCAAAGTCCTCTGGAGTTTGTCTCTTTAGAAGTCACCTGGGAAAACCCCAGAACACTTACTTTTTCCCGGGTTTATGTTATGCCTCAGAAACAGTTTTGCTGGCATAAAGCAGTTTGGTGCAAATTCACGGCTCTGAAAACACCAAAATCCTCTGAAACAGTCAGAAAAAAAACCCTCTTATTATATACTGCTTTTTATCACCATCAATAGCCCAGAATAGAGAAACACTTAAGCAAAATTTAGGCAATGTCTGATGCTTCCTAGCATCAAGCAATCCATGGAGGAACCCCACTGCCAGATCACCTGGCACACCTTTATTAGCCATTCAAAAGTAACTAAATAGCCATGTTCAAACGTTTCTATCACTTCAGAGAACAAATGGTTTCTTTCCAACCTTTTTCCTTGCCCCAGAAAAAGTTTGCTCAATGACAGATTATCAATTATTAACTAAGACTTAAGACTGATAATGTTCAGATAATAACTGCCTAGGAAGAAAAAAATTACCCCAAGCAAACATTACTTGCAAAGACATCAAGAATAAACCTGAAACAACTCATATGGCACAACTATCTCTAGCCACAGATTTTTACAACTGAAAAAATAAAGAAAAAAAACCTGTAAATTCTTTAACTCTTGCCTGAGAAGCCCCTTGAACACATAACCCTATGCTGAAATATAGACACTGCTTGAATAGCTGGATTTCAGCATGTGCTAACCTACTTTGCTGAAATAGTGCCCAGATAACTTATAAAAAATTTATGCTGTATTATATAAAGACTGTCTAACATAAAAGGTATGTACTTCACTAGACACCCAAGCTTCCTATGTTCAGACCTAAAAGAGATACCTGCATCTGTTTAAGAAACATTAGCATACATTGAACTTGCCAGTGATTTATAAAGTCTGCAAGTTATTTGTACCCCATGTGGTCACATACTTTTAGTCTGAGATTTAAGGAAAATAAACAAAGGAGGGACATGTAGCACAATGCAAACTTGTTCAGGAACTTTCTCTTATATCAGTATAGAAAACGGTCAAAAACAACCTTCAAAGAAATGGAAGAGGTCAACTAAAGGCCATTTTAACACTGGCAGGAATAACAGGCAACAGGCCTGAAAACCAAAGAAATGTCTTAAAAGTCCTGTCCAATTTTCTATTCAGCCAGTTCACCTGGTTTTCGAGCTCCCATAAATCATTCCTCAACACTACTGCTTGCTTTAAAAACCCCAGAAATTAAAAGTTAACCTAGGCCATGTGGGAAAGTGTACCATCAGTCAGTGAAAAAACACTTTGATCCAATGCCACCATTCCCAAGAAAAACCTGCAACACTTGGCAGAAATGCAACATTAGACTTACGCTTTGAATGCCGAGCCTGAAAAAGCAGGAATCTTGCCTCAAAAAGGCACTTAAAGAGCAGAAAAACAAGTTTAAGAATTACTGATTTAAAGAATAATTTCTATTTAAATAAACCACTATTTCAATAAACTCCCAATGTACTTAGCAATATATTTCCTAATTATTTTTAAGCTACCAGCATGGTTACTTCATGAGCTCTAACAGCTTGCCAACAAGTGTACAAAACTGTAATGTGGGGAGGCAAGGAAGGTGATTTCCACCCAATCCTGTGCAGCCAGGGAGATTATGTAGTTCTTGCTACTCACCACCTTCTTTAAAAAGAAGTGTCCTCCTTGATTATCTTTTTTTTCCACTGCAGTACCAAGGTCTTCCTCATGGTTTGACTCCTCCCTGTTTAACTCCTCCCTGTTAAGACCTCTCTAATAAAGGTCTAATCCTATGGACTATGGGCTCTGCACAAAATATGTCCACACAAAGTCAGGCAGTTCACCCCAGGTCAGATGAGTGACAGGAAAGAATATACACTATCCAAACTTGAACAAATAAAAGTCAATCATCATTTCTTCTTCAGGATTCAAGATGAAGCCTTTCTGGAGGTACGGCCATCCTCAGCAAATGCAGCTGTCACTTAGATGTACTTTAAAGGGCTGATTTTACTCTGAGGGATTCAAATGTAAGTCATTTGCTCTTATTACTACAGTGAGCAATTTGCTAGGAACTAGAAGCAAGGGAGACATTTATAATAAAATCAACTTGAGTGAAATTCTACTTGCTGTGCTTCTTTTAGCACTCTGACTACTTGGTTGTGGAAATTAAACATTTAAATAATATGGCACATTTAAGAAAAATTTAAAGAGTCTAGAAAGGCTATACAGGAATGTGTAAGAAACAACACTTTCCAAAATAAACTGTAAAAATTGTACACTGAAGCTCTTCACAGCACCTCCCTCCTTTGCTTAACTTTGTATCACATAATCTGTACAGGCATTTGCAGTAGGATTTTGCTATTTGTTAGCATACATCTGCACCCATTTCTGCCTTCAAAACAACATGAAAACAGGGGTCCAGAATAGAAGAAGGCCTATTCCCAGTGCAACATCCAGGAGCTGTCCCAACAGCCGATCCTTCCCCTGTCACCTCTCCATCTCTGCCTGACACCCCAAAGCCTGCCAGGCTGAAAATGTTCTCAGCCCTACTTGTTTCACTCTGTTCTTGCAGCTTTCAAATAGCAGACACTGGGTGCTACTGTAAAGAGTATGAAAAATAACAATAACAGGAAGCAGGATAGAAAGAAAAAAAACCCAAACTTTTTCTCAGTATTGAAGGTTTTTTAACTGAATTCAGTTTTTTGAACTGAATTAAAACATGTAAATCAGATCTTCACTAAAAGAGCCACCAAAAACTTCTCTAAAATAAATTATGTTATAAAAAGGGAAAAGTGCTGTAAAGAGTAAATTAATTCAGAAAATAATCATAATTATACAATACTTACCCATATCAGTGCTTTCATTGCCACACATTCAGCAACCTAAACTTACAAGAAATAAACTTTTAACAAAACCTGTTGCACAGCCAACATATGACCTTCTTCCTCCATAAGTGCAGTAGCAGAACATCTAATTAATTAAAAAATCAGGCATTTCCCTGCTGACACATCAGCTTTAGGTGGAAGGTGAGGTTGCTGGAAGGCAGAACAAGCCTGGGATCTGCTGCAGATTGACACCTACAAACTGTGTGGCTTTAAGAACTTTGGACAGAAACCTTTATTGCAGATTAAACATGTTCAGGGTAGCTACATTAGAAAGACTACACCTTAAAAGAAGGAAGAGTAAGGGGAAACATCCACAATTGTGGATTATTTCTGGGTTTTTTTAACTACTGATAGAAATTAAATTAATTTAAACTAATATCATTTAATTACTTAGCATTATAATAATAGAATTGTTTAGGTTAGAAAAGACCTTTAAGATCATCCAGTCCAACTATCAACCCAACCACTGCACTAAACCAAGCCCCCAGGTGTCATATCCACACCTCTCTTAAAGAGCTCAGGGATGGTGACTCCACCATTCCCTGGGCAGCCTGTTCCAATACCTGACCAGTTTTTCAGTGAAGAAAGTTTTCCCAATATTCAACTCAAATCTCCCCTGACACAACTTGAGGTAATTTTCTCTTGTCCCATCATTTGTTACTTGGGAGAAGAGACCAATTCCTGTCTTGCCACAACCTCCTTTCAGGTAGTACTAGAGAGTGCTGAGCTCCCCACTAAGCCTTGTCTTCTCCAGGACAGATATCCCCAGCTCCCTCAGCTGCTCCTCATCAGCCTTGTACTCCTTCCTCATCTCCACCGCCCTTCTCTCAGCATCTCAATGCCCTCCTTGTGTTCAGGTTTCGTGGTGTGGCCTCACCAGTGACAAGTACAGGGGGATGATCACTGCCCCAGTCCTGCAAATTGTTATAGAGACTGTTTGTCAGGGAAGGCTGGATGACACCATAATCAACTCATAGGGTTTAAGATGAGCCTTGTTCTTTGATTGTCCTAGGTTACAATGTAAAGATGTGCCCAAAAGTATGTGTTCTATCACCATCTGTTGAAATCAGGTGGGGCAGTGATCCTTATCTCTGTGGGAAGATATTCTCTGTTAATGGGCCATCTGTTAAAAACCAGGTGGGGCAGTGCTCTTTTTTCCACGACCCATCCTTCCTCCATGAAGATATCATCTGTTAATGGGCCACTGAGTCCTACTGCACGACTGATAAAATTACATCATCCCATTGTGAGATGCTCCAGCCAGGGGGAGGAGCCAAGCCTTTCCTACTTCGATAAAAACTGAGATTTGGAACACCAAGGCAGCCCTTACCCACTGGTTTCCAGAGGGCAAGAGCTACCAGACCTTTCTACACGAACACTACTTCAACAAGACCACTTCATCTGGACCGCTACCAACACCCTGACTGACAGGGTGTCAGACTGTATTCTGACTCTGTCAGGGGTTTGCTTTTGTACTATTGCATGTATTCTTTTTTTTTTCCCCCCATTAAATTGTATTTCTGACTTGGAGTCTCTCACTGGTTTTGCTTTCAAACTAGCGCATTGATGTATAAGAAAAGTGACTGGCCCATTTACAAAATGTTCTTTCCTCACAGCGAAGTCAAAATGATTCAATAGTGTTTATGAGGAACTTCCTTCATAAATAGAATAGAAATTAATAGAAAGGTTTATATCTTTATCCCAAACAGTAGGAGAAAAATCACCAGCATAGTTAATTACAAAAGGGAAAAACTCCTTTACTCCAGGGTAACCACAGATTTGGAATGAATGCTGTTTGAGAGCCAAGGAATAGGAATTATCTAACACAGATGGACGTCAACAACTGCACAAGCCTGACGCTTCCAAGAAAAACTTGTCTGTCAAGAAAAGCCTTGGATAGGCTCTGAAAACTTAAGCAACAAAATCACTTCACTTTCTCAGCAAATGGCACATATTTTCACATATTTTCAAACCAAACACCCCCCCAACCACAAACCTTGAACCAAAAAGCCACCAGTATTTAATACAGCATCACTTATTGACCCTGTAATATATCAATCAACATTTTATAGAACAATTTTTAAAGCCAATGATTAGCTGATAAAACGTGGAATAATATTGAAAGGAGTAAGATGAATGTGTCTTTACAAACAGACCATGAAAATCTGCTTGTAGATAGGGCCAGGGACTTATAGATAAGGAAGTAACTGAAGAAACTATCAGTTCTAGAAAATGTTACTAATTGACACAGACTACTGCTCAGCCAAGGCCATGTAAAATTCCTCAACTTGGAGAAAAAGAACAAAGACTTAATGGAATTATGAATAGCTTTTTTTCTTTCTCTTATGTAACAAAAGGGGGGGTACATGTTAGAGGGGGGCATAGAGTAGGTGGTTCAGGAAGTCTGTGTCTTTTGAGTACCTCAGCCATTAATGTGAATCCTACTTTGAATTCCGCGAAATCCTTTAACTGTGACTTATAGAAACACTTTACTCTGATCAAAATTTTAAATTTTTATGGTACACTAACATTTAAAGTCACTAATATCATCGTGTCCTCCGTATGGCATAAATTCATTGAGACTTTGAGAAAAGGTTTCTATTGTTAAAAAAATATTCATGTGATATTTAAAAGACTTGAAGTAATGGCTAGTAATGTAAAAAGACAGTAGAGCACATAACATAGATGTCTTTCCCATATAGCTCAGAAATACTTCACTGAATTTAAGTTTGGCTTTTTAAGGAATGCTAAGTGTCACTGGATTTATTATGTATAAATGAGGAAAGGCTGGTTCTCAAAACTAACAACTTGGATGTCAGATTTGTGAATGAACTGTTAAAGACAAGAAAAAGTAGATGATGCATGGCTGTACTCTAAGTAGTAAACCTCAGGATAAGGAACATTCACAGCAAACCAGCCAAAGCTCATTCCTGTGCCATTCACAGCCTTCAGCTTGTACCACTGAATATTACAGGCACCAGAGAGTTTGCTGGAGAGATAACAGGCAGTAAGGGTTTGGGGTTTTACACTGCACATCTTTACGAGGGTTATTTTACCCTTCCAGAAAACATGAGTGGAGGAGTTACTAAGTGGATTTCAGCTCATTATGGAATGTTTATCTTGGGTTTGTTCAGAGAGGTATTCAAAGACTTTGCTGAAGCTGGTGAAATGCCTGATGGCCACCTCAAAGGCCAACCTTTCCCCACTGAACTGAGTAAGGGTAATTGTTGGGATGAGGCACGAGAGCTGAACAGAACAGAGAATGCATTTACACCAGCTCAAAGGAAATCTCCAACTCCCAGGCAGCAGGGAAGGGGCAAAGCACAAAGCAGCAGCAGCGAGTCCAGCAGCACAGGCTGCCTGCAAGGCGCAGTCCTTGCTGCCCAGCCTCCTCTGACCCAAAGGGGCAGCAAGAGCTGTGCCTGCCCCGCTCCTCAGCCAGTCCCAACACTTTCCTGTGGTTCAGGGGCTCTCACAGGTGGGCACCCAAGCCTGCTGAACCAGTGTCACCATACACACAAGGCTGGAGTTCAAACAGTAAACTTGGTACAAGCTTATGAGCCAATTACTCCATGGCAACTGGAGCACAGGCCTCCATTTTTCTCTCTTTTGTCCTTCTTAGCCCAGGCTCCTGGGTCTGGATTCCTAGGCTGTGGTCATTTCTTCTAGCCAATCTTTAGACTCTCAGCAAATAAAAAGGAAGCAAGATTGAGGCATCAGGCCTGCTAGCATATGAATGGAGCTGCGAAGACTTCCCCAAGCTATGTTTTAGCTTGTGTTAAGTATGTGCAGATTTTATGTCCTATAACTACTTTTTCTCACTTTTGGATTGCTCCCTCTCACATACTTGTCTTCTGTAGCAATATTTCACTGCCATTTGCCTAGACTGAGGCATTACTGCTGCAGAAACAATTTCATTATTGTAAGAAGAATGTTCTGCTTTGTCACACAAGTTGAAGATTAACCTAAGGAAAAAAAAACAACACATTGTAACTCATCACAGCACAAATTCTTCTATGAAGTTGTAATATTACTACTGCCCCATTTCAATAGCAAGCTTTGTTTAACTTTGGTGTATGTTTCCTTTTGCTCAAGAACACCCCAACTGCATACAATTTTGCAGCTTGTCAATGCCAAAAAAATACATATATAACTATGTCATTAGTATAAGTTTTTTGTTCTATTGCTTTATTCCGGCTTCAAAACAGGAGATTAAAGTTTTGGTGAGCAATACCACCAGTCACATAATCCTCCAAAGCCCTGGATCTGCTGCTGCTCCTACTCCTAGGTATATTAAGCCTTCTGTGCTCCGGATCAAACCTTCAAACTCTTTACTGAACAGGCACCAAAGAGTGTGCTTGCCTAAATCCACAAGATGTTATGTTCTCAAAAAGGAGAGAAGAGGTAACAGAATTCTAGACCCTCCAGAGAGAAGCAGCAGCACCCTCTGAGAGCCAAAGCGCTTGAGAGCAGGAGGTGCTTTGTAGAATTCTCACATAAAAACCTATTCCTGGAGAGCACTTGGCTGCCTTAACCTTGAAGTAACTTGTATACACTTTCAACTTTTGGCTATGCATCCATGGCTTTTTTTTTTCTTTATGAATGCCTCTGTGTCTTAAGGAAAGTATTTATGCGTGTAATGCTTTCCTCTGGAGGAAATAACTCTAGGTTAGATAAACAACTAATGGGATGTTTTCGTTACAAGTACAGTACCAGTCATGTCAGAAAATATGATGTAATTGTTTAGTTATACTTTCCAGATACTAAAGTACAGTTTACTAGCATCTAAAAAACAACTTGAAAACATCAGTCTACAACATTGCTCTTTAATTAACACTTGTTGAATGGAGGGAAGGAGAGGGGTGGGGGAAAAAAAAAAAAATCACTCTATTTTCCCCAAGTATCTTGGGACCATTTAAAACTAGTTTATAAGAGTCATTTTTCTCCATGAAGATTTAAATCTCTCCAATGCTGAAGTGTTCAAACCATCTCACAGACCTATGGCCAATTTTCTAAGATCTCCACCACCATCGGTCACATAGCACACGGACAGGATGCTAAGCACCTTGATTTTGTGCTCTGCAAAACCACAACACTTTGTACCTTTACCAAATGCTTTACAAACTGATTAACTACTTATGGACCAAATCCTAGAAGACATTGAATTGCAGGTTTTATTTTACATATAGCATATACATATAAATACACACATAATTCCAAGCTCAATGTATTCTTAGTCCAGGCAGTCATGTGTGCACACATTTAGACCCAAACATGTAAAAGTGGGCTTTTCCATGGACAGGCAGTCTTCTCTGAAAATACAACACTTTTCACAGCAGCTCATCACCAGAGCCAAGGATGGGAAGTGAGCACTGCTGCTCCAGCAAAAACTACCAACCAACCTGTGAACTTGGGATGGCCATGAACAGCCACAGTGGGAGAGCAGAAATTCCTTGTGTTAGGAGTGAGCACCCACACTCATGTTTTCTGCCTTCATCTTTACCTCTCTCCCTGCAGGGCTGAACAGGCCAGCCCTGCCATAGGACACAACTAACCTCCCATTCTCTCAAGAACTCTGCTAAGTTAAGCACACTGTAAAATAATTTATGACATAGATAGCTGTTGCCCATAAGCAATCAGTTCCTCCTATTGCTTTGGATTCTACAGCATTTCTACTGAAGTACTCTAAGCAGTTACTACAATCCAGCCTCTCAACTGAACAAATACAACTTGATTATGTTAATAATGACAAAGTGCTGTCCTCCTTGGGAAGCCTTTCCCTAAAGAGTTCATGCAAGGTTAAAGGTGAGTTTTGGCTGAGCCCAGAGCACTGGAGAACACAAGGCTAGGAGGAGGCAAGGGACCTGCAGGAAGGTGGCTGCAGCCCAGCCCAGGCACTTGGAGCAGGCAGGGAGCAGCAACCCAAACCCTGGCAGCAGAGACTGGCTGTTGACACCTTAGAGAGAGGCTTGCCACTTATCAGATCCATGGAAACAGAAAAGTCCTCAGTCAGCCCATCCCAGACCCTGGTTTCTTTCCTCCAGTAACTAACAGGACGCCTCTCTTCCTGCAACAACAGCCAGCATTATCAAGCAGCTTTGGTACTGGTTTCTGTGCCTGCAATACTTGCCAGTAAATAGTAAAATAGTAAATCCTGACAGCTGAAAACAGAGAGAAAATATCTTACCAAAAGAAAAAAAAAATCAAGTAAAACCCTGACTATTTTATGGAACCAGATAAGGAGATCCAGATAGCAAGGATTATGACATGAGTTCAAAATATGGGACTGCCTCAGATACTCTCCTTTGTAACTGCACACAAATCATTTAAGTCTGTGCCACGAGTCTAACCTATGGCATAGACACATTTCCTCATCTCACAATGGTTTATGCAGTCCCAAGACACAACTGATGTTTTCCAGTCCCATCTTCTACCGTCAGCCAGGCCCTGATGCCTGAATTCTCCCCTGCCAGCACATTCCTGATCAAGTCATTCAACCTTTGTGTCCTTGTTTACCTCCCAACAATACCCTGCACTGACTGATTTGATAAGGAAGTAGCAACAGCCATAATATCACTCACTGTGGGTGGGATTACTCTGCAAAATGGGGCAAGGAAATCACCTATCATACAAAGGTAAAAAGAGGTAGGTCATACTACTTTGGATAATGCCATTTTATCACAACTTAGAGCTGACACTACAAAATTAATAAACACATTACTTTCACTTTAGTCATTGGACAATAAATTTATACAATATCTTGGAACTAGAGCAATGATATCACTTTCAGTCCTACTGTTTTAACGTTATATAAAAAATGTCCTATTCCTGACAAAATAAAGTACAAATGAACTGCTCAGTATGAGCCACATTTTAAATGTGAAGAAGAGATCATTAGAAAGCAAATACAAGTTTATTTTCATTTGCTGAATTTCACATGCATTCCAAAAGAAACATTTAACAGTGAGGCATCTGCAAAGATAACAACGTGAAAAACTGTACACATTTTTTTCCTAAAAAAAGAAAAACAGTATCTATTGATGAACAGGAGCTGCAAACAACTAAGTACTGATTTTCACTACAAAGCTAAGAATGGAGAAAACTTCGCTTGAAATCAGATTTTTCTAAGAGCACTACCAATGTCCATGTTCCAAAGTGATGGAAAAGAGGGAGTTAACTGCCAAACAAAGAGTATATTCACTTGGCTTAACATGCCAGCGAGTGAAAGGTTGAAAATCAGGAGCCAAGCCAGCAATATGAAAACAAAGCATAAACAGAGACTTGCTTTCAGCTCAGTTCCCTGACAGTAAGTACATTATCAGCGTCCACCTTACTGACATATTTTGCCCCCTTGTTGGGGAAAAATTCCTCACATTAACAAACGTTTTTATTCCTCGCCGTTACAAAATTATTACTTGTTTCTTTGTTTTGAAGCTGCAATCACAGAATTCACATTCCTCTAGGAACATGACACCAGGTAAGAAAGCAGCAGGTCAGTTTTAAACAATNAAAAAAAAAGTAGGAAAGCTCATGTTCTTAGTGATCTGAACATCCTGTTCTCGCAGCCTGGTGTTAATCACCGGCACACGTCACTTCCTTGTCGTCCACTGTTTCTGCACCCCGCTGCCAGGAGAGGTGGTGGGACAAACCAGGAGCAGATAGGATTTGGGGGATTATTTTATCCTACTCTGACATGGAACCATGCACTACCAGATCCTGGCTAGTCTGTGGGACCCAGACTCACAGTTAATATTAACACAGCCCACACAAACTTTTGAACAAACATCTTTACCCAATCAAACCAATGTAGTGCAAAAACACCACAGGCACATACACCATAAATACAAGGCATTAACTCTACAAAATGCAGTCTTGTAAGAGAAATGTCACATGGAACACTCCCATTTCATGGGATGGCTGTCATGTGCAAGCATCCTGTATTCAGCATCAGCGTTGGCCTTCAAATCCAGTGAAAACCCAAAAAATTCCTCACTAATATAACTTAGCCTTATAATCACTAGGATAAGAAATTGGTTTTGTGCAATGACAATTTTTCTGCAAACTGTGATAAACAAAGCCTTCAAATCTTTATTACTTCACTGCAGTAAACTGAGAAAAATGCTTTTAAAAGCAAGAGATAAAGAACACAAGGACCACCAGGAAGGTGACTGGTTAAACAGATATTCATATGAATTAGAAAAGGTAAAGCCTTAGGAAACAGATGCAACTGCATCATATTGCTTTCAGAGAGCATCATCCAACCTTCATCCAAGTCAGATAAATGCACGTTTCAATGGTAAAAAAATATTTAAACAAGCACTGTGCTGCTTCTCCCTATGTAGATAAAACAGCTGTGGGCATAAACCACACAATGTGTTCTCCTGGAAAACTTTGTTTTGCCTGTTCCTATACATGGCATACCTGGTTGCCTTCCTAGTACCCTCCTGTCCCTCTCTGGAATCCAGTGAGAGGATTTCTAAGTGTCTATCAACACACAATCCTTTTGGATAACTGCAGGCATCCTTCCTATTTTCAACCATTGCCTAAAAGGAAACAACCCCGCTGCTATCTCCCAGATGTTACAAGAACCTCCTCCATCTTTTAAAAGCATTTTGTTGTTGTTGTTCCCTTTTATTAGGTTTTCCCCATCTTTATTAAGTTTCCTGCTCTAGAAGCATGCACTGTTTCAAGACCTACCGATAACTAAATATGGAAAGAAAAATACCTCAAAACATCATGCTTCAACAAGCTGCAAACCCTTCAGTTCCAGAGAACCTTTATCAGATGTAAACAACTGCTACCACACCTAAAGAAAAACAAACATTTCAGCTGCATGTTTCCTCACCATGTCCACTGTGGCAACTCAGTATGATGCTTTCCTGGGCAAAGCCCGGGAAAGTAGGGGAAGCCTACAGCACTCTCCATGACTCAGAGTTCAGCTGCAAACTCCAGATTTTGGGATACACACCACCTTCTCACAATACTGCTTGATGGGTCATCATTAAGTCAGCTTCCTTGCCTACAGAAAGCAGGGAGCATTACCAGTTTTCTACAGCCAAAGAGAATCTGCTTCTGCAGATTTCATCAGCCATGAAATAATAACTAATCTTTCATGTGATACAGTTTGAGGCAGAAGATGCATGACATGCTTAGCTGTAAGGATAAAAATACATAATTAAATGTAATCACAAGTCCCAAGGTAAAAAGGAAAAAAGTGCCTCTTTGGATGCTTCAACAGCTTCATCTTATTTCCTAGAAAACACCATACTATGAATACTAAACAAGGACCTATCTAGCTATTAATTTTTTTTTCATTATATATCCACTGAGCCAGTCAATGCAATTTACATTTTTTAATCACTAAAAAATAAAAAAATAAGAAGAAAAAAGGAGGGGGAATAAGCAATATTTATTATACTGGGAAGAAATGTCATATGCTCCACAATATTTGGAAGCTACTACTTCAATTCTTGATACAGGAAACATGAAAATGGGACATTGGCCTAGTCCTGTTCTAGTATGGGGATTCTGAAATCCCCATACTTCTGCAACTGCTGGTGAGTGAACATCCTTCCCCCACCCCTGCCGTGGCATTCCTGCCTGATGTGGTCATCCACAATATACTGACAAGTCACCATTGTCAACTGACAGTGCAGCCAGTGCCAAAATCAAGCACATATATCCCCTCACAGTATTTTCTATAGGGGACACAGACTGTGGCACAAATTTAGAATGATACCTTCTGGAAGCAACATGGAATGAGATGCAAAAGAATTTCTAGGAGGACTTGATGGGCAGGTTAACATAGAACCACTGAGCAGTTTCAGAGACTGAGAGCTGCACTTACCAATACAGTCCATTTAAATCACACTGATAGGTTTTTACTCCAACGATTATAAATGGAGTCTTCATTGTCCATGCAGACATTATACTGCCGTGTCTGGGTTCGTGCCAAAAACTGGAGCAATAAAACTAATGAACTGGCAAGACAAAACTTTTCAAGGGAAGTTTAAAGTCCCTGCACTTGGCACTGTAAGACTTTTTTTTCCTTCTCACTTAATGTATACTGAAATTCTGAACTTTTGTAGTACTCCCTTCTTTTTTATTCCCTCCCAATGAACCTCACCCTTTCCAAATCATGTCCCTCAGGAGCATGGCAGCAGAGGATATTCATACTGCTTAGGTGTAGACAAGGAACTAATTATTTGAATTCAGAGCTAAAGAACAATCAACAGAAAGATACAGCAGTCTCCACAAAGAGATTCAGAGGAAGAGCTTAACCTGGATTCTCTTAATTACTGCCTGAGAAACCCTTGGATCTATACACTGATAACAGAAGGAGCCTCGCTGACCAAAACTGAGTGGCTTCACTTGCCCATCCTGCTCTAGCCTTCCATCACAAATACATTCATTTTCTTACCTGGTTTTTAATTATCCCAGTCATATGAACATTGTCAGAAATATGTACAAGTTTTCTAAAATATCTCAGAAGCCAAAGAAACAATAAACAAATAACTGGCAATAAAAAGTGTTGGCTTGCAAGATTTGATTCCACTGTGTTGGCTTCAGAATCACCACAAACAACCTTTCATGCTACATCCATACAGTGCTCCACAGTAAAAATAATGCAGAAAATTCTGTTTCCCTACAGAATCTTTCATTTTGTTGATCCTCACAAAGAATGGGAATTAATGCAATCTCTTCTCTAATTTTCCATCAGTTACCAGTTATAAAGCAGGTTTTCAGAGGTGTTATTGGAAAGTATGCTTATAAATGCAGCCATGAAACAAGCTGGATTTTCAAAAGATCTGGACAGGTTTAGCTGTAGAATGCCCTTTAACAGAAAATTCTACCCTTACATTAAAAAAAAAAAAATAAAGTGGTAAGAAACATGTGGAATTGCTATCAAAATTCTATCCACACATGTTGCCACACCTAGTTAATACCGCTGCTTAATTAGTGCCTCTTTGTTTTCTACAGGAAACACTTTAACAGAAGAAGTGATCCTCTCTGTTTGCTCCACTAGGGTACAGAGTAAATGTAATGTGTCCATCTCTCAAAAATAATATGTCAATAAATTAGAAAAAGCAGGACTTAGCCAGCATTCGGAAAGGTAAAGTGACAAATAAGAAAACACTTTAAGGTCTTCCTGTGGGGTGAATATTGATAAATTAATGGAACACAGGACATTAAACAATTTCTTCATCATTCATTCATTCCTAAATATGTCTTTTTGAGGACAGATGCACTCTCTTCCTGAGAGTTTTCCTCCTTTGAGATATTTCAGATTTAAAACAAAATGGGAGACATGTACTATCTTTCTAAGACAGGTTTAAAAACTGCACCTTTGTATACAGCTTTAAAAGATGAACTTTTCCATCACAGAAAACAGGATGTGGCCAGTAATGATAGTGAAACTACACAGCATTGGACACTAGAACAGACATGAAGCTTACCACCACTGCATACATGCTCTCTTATTTGGTGGGTTTGGGGTTTTTTTTAAACTTAGTATTTTGTGACAGTCTCAATCCATGTTCTCATTTCCACTCCTGTGCCAATAAATCCCAATTTGATCAGGCCAGGTTAGGTCTAGCTGTAATGGAGCCGCTGGACACTCAGTGTTTCTGGTGGAATTTTTAGCAACCACCCTGTTGTTGTCCCAGTTTGCTGTGATGAGCAACACTCGTTTCCTCCACGCCTGCCAGGTTGGCCTGTTGCTGCCACATTAATCTGCAGTCCTGGTGTGTGACAGCACAAGGCAGGCTTAGCTAAGCTCGCTCCAGTCCTGCTTTTGTGCTGCAGCTCACCTGGCAGCTCTTTCCCCGGGGACCCGGCAGCATCCCGGGGCTCTGCAGCTCCAGCATGTCCCTGCAGAGAGCATCACTGCAGGGCAGGGGCAGGACACAGGAGCCAGGAGACACACAGGAGCAGTCAAGGACAGACGGACCAAGTCTCCTGGTTTCATTTTTACCTTTCACATCATCCACAGAATCAAAGCAGTTAAAATAAAAGTCACTGTCTCTTGTCCTGCCATAATCACAAAGAGGCAGGTATACCTGCAGTCACAAGAGGGGACATACCTCAGGAATCATTCCTATGGAGTTAATTTTCTTAGGTATGGTTACACTCAGAGGATGAAAGAAAGTGTGCCATTATTTCAGTTTGGAACTGGCTACCATTTCCACCAAACTGCATCAAACATGACTTGCAGCTTGCACCTCTTAAAAACAACGCAAGATAGACAAGAAATACTGAGAAACACCAAAGGCTTTTTTCTCAGTTAAAATGGCATCTAAATATCAAATCACCCACCCTAGGAGGCTTCAAGAGAAGGAATGTACAGGCCAGTCCAAATCTACTCTTGGAAAGTCATTCTCCAAAACAAAGGAAGGAAAACAAGCAACAGCTTCTCCACTGGACTGCAGTCCTGTTAAGGCAGAAGCCAGGAAAATGTAGCCAAGAATCCTGCATGCAAATCGCTGCATGCTCTTTTTTTAAACGAGGGTTTAGAGGGCTCAGGGGTTTTTGAAAGATTTTGGAGTTTTTCAATATTTCGTGATTCTAACCCAAATCCTCTGGAAAGTGGGATGAGGTACTGGAACACTGTTTGCTGAGACATCATATTGGAGACATTAGTAAAATTGCTGAGAAAGAAAGTGATATCTGGTACTTGGGTGCAGAGGAAAAGCAAACAAAAAGTCTTAGCAGCCTATTAACACGATGTTAATTTCTTTTTCTGTGACTGGGACATATATATAACATACAACTTTTGCAAAGCTGCTTATTAGTACTTCCATAGGAACAAACACATATTTGAAGAGACAATCAATAGCTACATAAATGGCCTCTGTATGCAGCACCCTGGCAGGTCACATTCAGTCACAGAAAGAAGTATCTTTGCTTAGACGCCTCTTGGACTCTATGCAGAACCCTGGACCAACAGAGTCTCTCCATTTCTTCCCCATCACCTCGATCAGCCTAAACATCCTTGGCAACATGCACAGTCCTAACAGCCTGGCTCACTTGGCTTAGCAGAGACATGAGCTACCCAGACACGCTGATCATCAGAAACGTCCACCGTTGCCCCCATTCACCAGATGACTGTGACATTGTGGTTGTTAGTGTCATGCCCACCAGCCACCCTAGGCAATAGCAAAGCTCAAGGAATATTTTTTTCATGCTGATGACATCAGCCAGAAAAGTTCATACAAGGAAAAAATGCTTTGGATTCCAGACATTTTGAGTTTTTCCAAGAGTAGCTTTGGCCATTTTAATAGCTGTTCATTAAACTTGCCTCTTTTTTATAACACAAGCCAAACAGCACACACAAGCAGTTCACTTTTCATTATTATCTCCATTCACGCAGCTCCTACAAACCATTTTAGAAGTGAGAGTTCACTGTCCTACTTGAATACAGACATAGCCCCATCCCAAAAAACTTTCAACATTTCAACACCAGACATCACAGTGCAGCAAACATCAGTAGGAAAGAAGGGAGGGAAGACAAATAAATCTACATGTTTACAGAGAGATGTATCAAGAGGCTAGAAAAATAATTAAGAGTTCTTGGGGGGAGGGAGAAAGACTAGGAGCTCCATGAAATAAGGCATTCAGTGGCTATATCATATTTACCATAGATTATTACACTTCCCAGGATACTGTGTTTAAGCAAACTCTGTGAATACAAAATAGGATCCCATTGCTAATATAATAATGTAGACTCACAGCTGGACTTTCAAAAACTGCCAAGATAATATTAAATCAGAGCAAAGCAAGCCACCAGTTCAGAGGCTGCATTTTGAGAGGCCTGTTACCAGCACTGTAACAAGAAATTCCTGTGTGAGGAGAGGAACACAAGCTTATGTTATTTCCTGAACTGTCTGCACTGCTCCTGTGATACACTCCCCAGCTGCTACCTAGTTCAGCTGGGTTTTGGTGATGGATTAGACAACACTTTATCCTGTACATCTGTGCTTTAAGAGCATTTGCCTCTGGTCTTTTAAATTAATTGATTTAATTTAAAGTAATTCTGATCTTTGGTCTTTGGAAGAATGGTTTCCAGAAACAAAGGGAAAATTTCTGGTATTGTGGTTAGAGCAAAGCCATTGGGAGACAGCTGATGAGAGGCATTTATCTCAAAGAGAAAAGCACATCTCCTTCTTCCAGCACTTGGTGGGAGGGACTCCAGCCATGCCAGGACCACAGAAGAGGCATCTATCCTAACCACAGGAAAGTGACTGCTAAAGCACTTGTTGCCTTTCCCAAATTTACTGCAGCAGGATAGTATCAAAGGTCTCCATTCAGGATGGTCAAGGAGAACCTTGCAACTCAAGAGACCTGTAACTTAAGTAACCTGCTCTTGACCAAATCCACAGTCATTCAGGGTTGCCTTCTTCTCCTGAGAGAGGAACAGCAGCACTGGACACTTTAAACATCACAAGGAGGTAGAAAAGGTGCCTAGCAGATGCCACAAAACATCTGCTAAATGCCCTGCCAGAGCCCACAGCAGGCAACCACATAAACCATTATAGGCTTCAGAAGACAACCAGAAGCTACAATTACATCATGCCACAGCAGCACAGATGGAGAGATCAACAGCATCAAGTACCACACACTTGTGGAAACCCATCACAGTAAGAGCACCCTGCATGCCAGCAGGATACACCATTCAGGGAAAAGGATGGCTAGTACCTGAGGCAGCGCCAAGCCACTCTTCCATTCCACAAACATGAAAGCAAAGTGCAAAGAAGCAAGGTGAAAAATAATTTTGTGTTGTGTGAGCCATCTAAAAGACTTAGGCATTTAGCCTAAGCTGAAGCCTAGGTGACCCTTTGGTCCTTCTCTAGTCACAGAGGAGGGTTCACCCTCTGTGAAGAAAAACTGAAGTTGTTCTTCAATTACTCAACTAGCTAAAAAAACGAGCCCTTTGCTTTTAACCAGCTAAATGTGCAGCAGATTCTGTCTTGCCCAGGAACCTAGGGATGAACTGAGCTGTGGTCTCTTATTTAAGATGGAGATGTAAGGTTCAAACACCATCTGAAGAACCTGGGTCCAGAGCTTGCTTTCAGTTGGTATCACATCTCAGCAGCACGTGTGACAAGCTGACCACCACACAAGAGCAGGTGGGTTACCCAGGACTTGTCACAGCTTAAGAGCAGGCATGCAGGCAAACACCAGCTGTAACAAATATGTCAGATACTGGAACTCCAGCAATTCAGGCAATTGTTTGTGTAACCCCAGCTAACATTTTTAACCTCTTTAGCTATGCCTGCTTTGATCTAGTGGGCACTTCTAAAAGGTAAAGGATTTCTAAAGCATCATATCCAGGAGACAGCTGTTCAAGACCCCTATAACAAAAGAAAGAAAAAAAACCCACAGGTCCATCTTAAAAACCACACTTATAATTGGAATTTTAGCCATTACCAAACTGTCACTGAAACTGCTGATGTGATGCAATTACCCAGGCAACAGCCCTCCTTCGCCTTCCATCCTAAATAAAATTTACATCAGACCAAACTACTCCTGCTTAAATCTAACATAATCAATGCAGAAATCTGAGTTTAGCATAAAGATAAACCTCAGCACAGCTACTCTTATGGCTAACCACTGATGTCTATGAATTGAAACAACCCCACAGCTGTGGATGAGCTCTAGATTTATGTATCTGTATCCTTTAAAACACTGTCTGAAAGTACACACTTCCCCAGTTGCTAGTGTCACTCATTTTAACCTCAATAATCCTAACCACTATCACTGCACATGTTCTGCAGAATTTTGCCATACTGCAATTATTCCTTGGACAGGGGAAAGAGAAAAAAGCCACAATTGAGTTCCTGCCCTCTTCAGGTTACTTCTCCCTTTGCTGGGACCTGATCCTCACAAGTACAGCAGGACTTCCCCAGCATGGACTCACATTTCTATGCTCTTCAGCAGCCAAGGCAGACACAGAGAGACTGTGAGACTGTTGAGACTGGGGTTTACAGAGTGATGCTGGGCAATTGTTTTCCTTGGCTCTGCAGCCTCTGATCTAGTTTAAAAACCTTCCATTCCCTATAACCTCATTTTTAATTGCAAATTGCACAACGGTTTATTTGTGCATTCTTCACACACATAGAAAAGCCTTTGCCAAAACAAGTACTCCTAAAAAAAGCAGCTGGGTTAACTGAGGCAGACTGCAAGATCTTTGAGAAATGAGGCTCATTAAGTACTTAACACTAGCACAGTGTAAGCCATTCATTCAAAACTCAGACCACAGATTTCCATTACTGACTGAAATAAAAGATCCAAGAGACAGGAAAGGGGAGGGAGGAAATGCATTTGAGCGTTTCCATCTGCTTTTTTTTCCTTCTTGGCACCATAAAGCCCGCTAGCTATAGCTAACAAGCTATTACAGCATGCTTTGATTTGATACCTGGCTTCTGTCTGCACTAACAGGTATGAGTGCCCTGCAGCAGCCCGAGTCTGCTCAGCTTACTCACTGCTGTCACTCTGCTCATCACAGCAGCTCACTCAGGAAAACACAGCACACCACAGTAATGGGCAGTTCATCTCTACCTGGGAAGCCTTTTCCTCTCCTCTTCTCCAGTGAAACATGAAAACCCACCACAAAGAGCTTGGTTTCTCACCTACAGCTAGCATAATAAATGATAAAGGAAATTCCAGGGTAGAGAGAAGGTTTAAAGTTATTGCTATGCGTTTATTCATTCAAAACATCCGTAGGTTGCTCTTCTCTCTGTTAAGGGTGGGACATTACAAATAAATCAGCGGTGGCGTTTGGTTTTTTTAAACACGGGTAAGAGAAAAGATGCAAAAGCTAAGTGTGCCAAAAATATTAGGTCTCTCCTTAGCTATCATACAACTATCCACATTTCCATAAAATTCTTTATCAAAGGAAAGATGCTTTAACAGAGGGAGCATAAATGTGAATGTAAGGCCTTGCTTGAAGGGACAGAGCACTCAGAAAATGAAAAGCAGAAAGAAATAGTTCTTCAGAGAAGGCAATGTAACAGCTGTGGTATCAAGTTTTCAAGGGAGCAGTAGACTTTTCTACAAAGTAAAACAAACCAAGTGAAGCACTTACTTCACTGAAAAAATAAAACTAAAATAGAGCCCAGGGAATTTGGTTTAACTCACTTAGTTCAGCAGTAAAATTCTGATAGTATATGACTTCTCAAAGTTACTAGAAAATTTTTCAAATACATTTTAAACACTAATGACCTTCTAAATGGAAACAATAGTTAACTTCTAGAGACAGGATTATACCACATATCCCTCTGTATAAGGAAGTTCCAGAGTGAGTCAAAATTTGATCCTGTCTTACATCTGGCAAGTCCTAACTAGACAATCTTTTCTTACAAAATCCAAAAGAATCAAGGTCAGTGTGTTTATTCACTACACACACAGACAACTGAGAAGTGCAAAGAAATTAATCACTTGAAGACCACTCAGCGTGGTCTTTCGTTGCTGTCATTTGACATGGTCATTCAACATTCTCACTCCACAGCAAAGGCCATCCTGACCATGTAAATAGTGGCTTTTCTTTCTACTGAACTAAACAGAGAGGTAGTCTTTATCCTAGACCTCTTGTGCTACAGGAACCAAGCCCAAAATTAAACTGGGCCTAAAAAGTTTAAAAGCCTCCAGTTTCTCTAGCAATTTGTGTAGCTCATATTCACTATTTAACTATTAAAGAGCAATAACTCCTCTTTAAAAGCTGCAACATTGTTTTCAAGCTAGTTTCTTAGCAAAGATATCTGTTTTTCACCCTCATCAATCAAAACTAGATAAATACTTAGGATGGTTCCCAAATCCTAGCACACCTTCCTAAAGTCTATGTCTACACAACTCCACCAGTGTCACCAGATACTAATGTCACCAGTCAATATCTTCAAGATTTTTAGTTGCAAGGATCTGACGCACCCCCTACCAGACCCACATTTTCCTAAGCACCATCCTTTCACATTAACAGGACCAGCTGCACTTGTGCATTTTCAAGGTCATTTGAAAAATAACAGACCTGTAATACTGTAAATATTTTCTCACACCCTTGCATACTGTGTATTTATTAAATCTGTTAAATACTTTTTCTGCCTCACAATATGTTTTTCCCTATTTACAATAAATCTGCCTGCATAGGGTTTTCCTTCAGAGAAGTGCTTTACATCTCAGTTACAGGTGATATTATTTAGAGTCAGAGACTCTAAGACGATTCCCTTCTTATAGGTTTTCCCTTTGATAATATATTGCAAACATTTGCTATAATGTGCAAGCAAAAATATATCTTTCATAAAAATAAGCATTTTGAAAGCAGAAGGGTAGCCTATATTAGTGTAAGAGAGACATTTTTAACTACAGATTGTTATTTATTTGTCTAAGTCATTGGCTGTGTCTGCCCCGAAGTTCCCAGAATACCACAGCTTATTAGTGCTCAAGGACACTAACTTGCCCTGGAAAGAAAACACTTGTCCAGGAGATCTTGTCACATGGAATTCACTGGAAAGCATCAAAACTACACCACAATAACTTAGATAAGAAGAAGTTCAGAAGAAGAAGATGTTCAGAAGACAGCAGATGTTGGAAGAAAACTCATTTTTTTAAAAAGATTTGGTTTGTTAAGCCCAACTCAAACTGTATTTTTGCTTGATGTTTGTTTTCCCAGCTGCAAAGGGGAGCCTTTCTGAAAGGGCCTGCCTTCTTATGAAAACAGACAGCAGCTGAAACCTGACATTTTTAAGTCCAGGATTCAAGACCTTATTCTCCTGGCATTAAACCATTCCCCTCACTCCATGCAAACATTTTTAATTTGGTGGGGAAGAATAAACAACACTGATTTGATTGGTCTTGGTCGGGGGAGTGGGGAGAAGACCCAAGGTACAGACTCAGCATGAATGGGTGTAAGATGATTTATGTGATGGCTGTAATAGGTGACAGCTCCACTCCATTACTGGATGCTGCTGCCTAGAGGTTTTTATACATTTGCACCTCAGTATTTAATACTATTAAATAATCATAGCTAACATTCACTAAGTTATCAATAGACTGCTTCAAGCTGCTGTTCAGATTTTTATTACCGGTAAATCTAAAGAAATGAGCATGGCAGCAGACACAACAGTCAATAAGACCTGAGGTAACAGATTTTCCTTCTGGCTTTCTGTCACTAGAAGCTGCCAGATCCCAGCTTTCTAACTCTTCACCAATAAACCCAGCAGATAAAATGCAGCACAGTTCAGAGTTAATGCCATCCTTTTGTACTCTGATACAATGCTATCTTGTCAGATACCAGAAGCGCCAAGAAGAAAAAAAAAACAGGGGTGGAGATTGATTGTGAACAAATATAAACTGGAAAATATTCTCAAAAAAATGACAAAAGGCAGAAAGAACAAAAGCAGTGAATACCTCAGTAAAGTACTGTTTCTAGAGGGCAAGGCTAAGCCAACCACCACACACTGTTCTCAGCAATCACCAGCAGCTGCAGGTTAATGTTCTCACACAAGTGCTCACTCCTTCCAAAAATGTTTGGGAAACAAGGTTTACTGAAGAAGTTCCCACAGAAATGATAGTGGGGCTTTGCCCCATAAGTATTCACAGAAGGCAAACATCAATATTCACAACAGAAACGTTTCCAGCATCTGCAAGTTTGGGTGTGAAAAAATGTTCAAACAAATACCCAGTAAGGCAGACTCAAGCCTCTGAACAGTGAGTGCTGAAAGAGCTCTGCACATCTGCCTGAGATTTTCAAGAAATGGTGTTAAATCCACCTAAAAACAAACACCATGGCATTTTTGTAAACACAATGACCACATAGAGGAGGTAAGGATACAAATTTATGCAATTACTCATTCATTGCAGATGACACATTTGGTTCCAATTAGTGCTCCCATAACTTCCACACTGTTTGTGGCTCTAAAAAGAAAGAAAAGTTTGATCCTATGCCTTGTAAACTTAAGCATTTCAGCAGATCCAGAGTTACTGAAAAGAAGAGTGTTTACCTGACAACCACATTTTTGGCATGGGACCAGTGCTCCTCAGCAAAAAGGGGTAGTGATGCATCTGGAGCTAAACCAAACCAGTCCTGACTCCAGGTCTATCAAGGGCCATGATCATCATCAGCACACTGATCCTGGAATCCAGCATCTCTCCTCTGAGGAGTGGGAGCTGTCCTACCATTTCAACACTGAGTGGGAGACCAAGAAGCTATGAATCAGGAGGAACTGGTTTCTGGTAGCCAGCATTTTGAGGAGCCTTGCACACCACCTGCCATGCTCATGGCTACCTGGCAGCTATTCCAGCAGCTGTAGAGCTTGGAGCAGACGTATAGCTGCCCCTTGGCCAGGTAAGGGTGAAACTGTGGGACTGCCAAGATGATCACAGTTGAGATTAGATAAAACCCACAAGTCTGAGGTGTGGGAAGGTTCAATTTCTTGGACTTCTTTGCTAATAATTGTCTTAAAAAACACTCAGCATGTAGACTGAGTTCCCCAAAGACTCCTTCACTTTCTTCTCAGCTTCTCTTCACCCAATTAGATAAAACCTAATTGACCTGTGCTTTGAGAAAAAAAACTTGTGCCTTTGCTTACAGGTCTTCTGCTGCACAGAGGGGGACAAGGTTCACAGCTGTCATTTGTCAAGTACAGAGAGCAAAAAAAGAAGGCTCACTCAGCAGTCTGAGTAATTCCTCTGGCCTTGATCTCACTCTCCCTGACCTTGCTTTCAAATATCCTTCAGACAGTCTCCCATCTGCTCCTTTGTACTTTTCTGGGGGAAGAGTCAGCTCTTCCACTGCTGGTTATCTTGGATAGCAAAATTGCTGTCCCAGGTCACTTCTGGTGTTACATCCAACTGCAGGAAAAATCCCAAGGCTACTTCTCTTGACTCAAGAGATCAGACAGAAAAGGAATCTTAGAATCCTAAACTGATTCTTTTCAAAGCAAATACAGAGGTGAAAACTGAGCTAAAAATCTGCCACGGCTGCATTTTCTGAGAAGAATCAGAAACAAAAGGCCTGTATTTGAAACGATACCTTCTTATCAAACCAAGATCAAGATGATCAAAACCATCTCTGTTGTTCTCCTTTTGGTGGAAAACTTGGTGTCCTGGATTAGTATCAGGTATATCTATAGCTCCCAAATACTGGAATGCTCATCTAAGAAAGGATGAATAAAATATAATAAAAACAAGTTAGAACATACCTAATAAGAATTGAAAGGCAAAACGGTGCTTACATAAGATACAGCTTAGAAAGGAAACCCAAAGCCACAATTTGTCTGTTGCTCTCAAATAATCATAAAACTTCAAATAACCTATAAAACTTCAACACTGCATGTCTACATTCAGTTAATTTAAAACTACAGCTTCAGAAATCTAGAACTCTTCTGGCCCATGTTAGAAAAGCATACCTTTCAGTTTTATGCTCTGTGCTCTTAGTGGGGGCTTCATACCAGCTATATCAATACAGAAGAATGTAGTAACACACAAACTACACAGAATGAATATTAATTTTCATGTAGAGCTAATATACTATCAGACCTCTAGAAACATTTTTCCAATACACGAGATATTCTCAGTTCTGTTTCCAGTACGAATCTGGAAAAATCTAGCGTTTATCTTTTCATGACTACATGGCTTAAAGAAAAGGACAGGGAGTATCTACCAGACTGTTAAGGAGTCTGGTCTGAAGAGCACTTCAGCAGAAAGTAAGAATGCATGTATTTGCATTAAAAAAAAAAATTGATAACCCTTCTAGGCTCTCAGCAGAGGTTCTTGGGTTCAGCCACAGTGAAAGGGATTTTATAGCACTTGTCAAGCAGAAAGCACGTGTTTAATAATGAATAAACGAAGAAGTTAAAGCTACAAGAACTCGGCAGCACAGAAGGTGAACCAGGCTATGGTATTTCACAGCAAGTGTCAACAGAGGACTGTGCCCAGGCTGAAACAAATGGGCCTTGCAGAATCTGCAGATGCACTGCCTGTCTGGGGAAAAAACATTTAGCAACCGAACACCATCTTGATGCAAGAGGCAGCATGCTGGGCTCAGAAGATTAGATTTTATTGCCTCTTGTTTCAATTACTCTAGTAACCTTAAAATAAGAGTATAACGTTACAATCTTTGGAATTTATATAATCTATGTGTGATATATTAGGCAATATATAACAAAGTGGCTCTTTATATCACAAACCCATCTAAAGCATCAACTTGTGCAACATTATAGGCATCGGTATACATTCCTGGGACGGGTGATTTCTATGCACACATAAAAGCTCAACATTCATTTTACGTATGAACTCTACCTACTGGAATGGAAAAACATCAATATTTCCATTACCAATGCTTGAAAGCAACCTTATCACTCTGTGGCACAGTGATAACTGCAAACCACTACGAATCTTTACCTCCATGTAATGCTGAAATCAGCTCAGGACAGATTTTCCATCACAGGGGGAATTAAAAAATAAAAATTAGAAAAGGAGTATTTTTCTTACAGTACCATCAACTAAATATTACAGCCAGAGGCTACTTAACCCAGATATTAAATTTCCTCATGTCAATGCATCCAAAATGCCCCAAGTATCAACCTAATGCCTCATCCAATTGGCTTGGCTCCATCATACACCGAAAGATCCACTTATCCTTGGACTGTACAAGAAACTCCAGACAGGGCAATCCAATCCATTCTTCACCTTGCAAGTGTGTGGGGTCCAAAAGCCACCTGAGAGTGCATTTACACACCACAAGAGATTACAGCAAAGAAACCAAAATCAGATTTTGGCCACATCTTAAGTAGATACAGTTCTACATAAGCGAACAGATGGATTATTCAGGAAGCCAAAAATCTAACAGATTGGTGTTTAATGGATTTTCACCACAGAAGTTTAAGTGACATGGCAAGACCAATTCCACCTGACTGTGTATTTTTGTTTGTTCTCTTAAGACAATGCCATCAGATTATCCAAAGGTCAATTATGAAAACTTTTCTGCTCCCCAAGGAAGGGTCATCCAATATCCACAAATGCAAAGTCGATTACCAGACTTACTCAGTATCTTTCAAGACAGTAAGTGGAGAGAACCACACTGTACTAAACAACTCAACTTGGCAAAAATGTATCTGGACCCTATACGTTCAAGGATTTTTTCAGTCTACTTTATTGTATCAGATATTAAGCCAGAGAATTGAACCCAAAGGCTAATGTACAGCTTGAAACAGTTCTGGGGGAACTGTACTTCAAAACGCTTCTGCAATCTGACCATTTGCTAAATCTTCTATAAGGGTATTCCTACAGAAATAAAAACTATTCAAAAGTTGTGAAACCACAACAAGTTTTCTTTCAAAAGTAACTACAATGGCATGAGTAAATAAATAAATATTTGAAAATAACATTTTTTCCCAAAGGTTCTCAAGTTACTTTACCAATAACTAACGCCCAGTGAGATGGGTGCAGTATTTTTGCTGGGTCCATAGAAAGTACACTTGAAGAGAACACAAAAATACAAGAACAATTAAGGAAGCTTGCTTAATTCCTGCCAGGCTTCTGACAGAGCTTCATGTCCCTGCCAGCTCTTCCTCTTTATATTCCAGGAAAAGCTGCTATTACCACTTCAAAAACAGTGACGCAGGGAGGTGGAGAAAGTTACTCCTTTTTTGGTAGTTCTGTCACACTATATATTCTCTTTTGCACAAGCTGAGGTTTTACAGAAGTATTATCAATAAAGAAAAAAAAAAGGGGGTGAAGATGACATGGGAAAGCATTTCTGAGGCTGGCCCTTCATAGAACATGTATGGTAAAAAGGCTGGTGAGAGCAAGTAGTCTGTTAGACTCCCTTACTCTCAATTCTTCAATGCTCTGAAAGCAGTGAGACCAGTGAATCCCTTCCTCCCATCCGGGAGCCAAGCATCGCCATGCAGATTGGCAAGAGAGAGGTCTAGCATTACAGAAGGAATTGTGCAAGCAGAGACACCTCCTTCCCCAGCACAGTCCAGCTTTTTCCAGCTCCCCTGCACGAAGTTACAAAGGAACAGCCACAAGCTGTGGGCTTGAAACAAAGAGGCTACTGCAGAGCAAAGCTTTCTTTGCAGCACATCTCAGAGTACAGGCACGGTGGCACTCCTCCTCCCAGGCACCACCTTACCTTTGCTCTGAGGCACAGAGCACCAGCACCAGGCAGCTCTGGCTCCCAGGGAAGGCAGAGGAAAGTTGGCTCCTAGTGCTCTGTGTCAAGCACAATTCCCTGAGCCCTCCCACACAAGGTTCATGCTGCTCCAAGCTGGAGGAAGAGGCACCATGGGCATGGTAGGAATCACAACCCAGAGAGCAGTGGGAGACTGGGGCAGAATAAGAGGTGGAAGGGGAGGCCAAGAAGCTGACTTGCCAATGTTTCCTTCAATTATTAGTATGTCCTTAAGGCCAGTCTGGGTATCAAAGAATTGTCTGCAATTGTCTTTATGGTGAGAGGAAACAGACATTCCAAACAGAAAATCAACATAAGGAATATTCTAAAATAAACAATGGAAGATAAAAATAGAAAAATAAGACAGAGAAAAGATGGAAAAGTAAAATAGAAGAATAATACATTTGGGACAGACTTAAGCCCTCAAGCTGAACTAAAACCTACTAAAATTGCATTAAGGATACATTGTGATAAACTAATACCATATAAAAACCTGCAGAATTTGAATTTCACACAATTTCACACACATATAAACAATAGCAGGACCATCTATTAATGTTACTGGAACTACATTAAAAGGATTGCACCACACTGGAAATATGAAATTAGTATTTTCAGGTTTTCTATTTTTGGCTAAATGTTTTCAAAATATTTAACATGGAGGAATATATTTCCAAGGCTTACAATAAGCATTTACTAAGTTTCAGAAATCTTTGTCAGCTGGAAAGGGTCATAGTTTAACAATGAAAAGGCAAAAAGGCAATGTATTTTCAGTGTCACCATTAAACCTGCAACTATCGAAAACCTTTCTAATTTGAATATGCAACCTGTAAGAGTTGAGAGCTGCACCTCTTAGCTTTTTTTAGTAGTACTCAGTGTAGGCAAAAAAACAAGCAACAGTTTAAATTCAAAAACAAACAAAAAAAACCCAACAACCAAAATGGTAAGTCCCTGTGGTATTAGATGACTGCTAAAGATTTTTCTTGGCATTTGGCTAAAGACCAAACACACACTCTTCTCCAGATAAGCACTTTTTCCAAACTTCAGTTGACATTCCTACATAGAATCCCAAGAGAATCAGCATTCAGCTTCTCCTGCAGTTTGCCAATATGGTGTAGCTAAGCAAGTAAATGGTAGAAAACTAGCTTTGATATCACATCTGAAGGAAATAGTACAGATTACATAAAATGCAGTCAAAATTCCACCAGCAGAGTCAAGTCTCATAGAGGATGGCTTCCCAAAGTAAAGATAAAACTGTAAAACTGGGGTAACAAAGCATTGTATTCACAGATTAAACCCCTTTAAAACTATTTTACAATCTTTTACACTGCTCTGGCGCCATCCACATCAGCTAATTACATTTAAATCGCCATGTTATTCTACAGTTCTCTACTTGTTTTCTTTTAACTTTCCCCCTTTTCTCAGCCCAACTGCTTCTGTACCTGGAGATGTGGAGAGAGCAATGCAAGTGGATTGTGCCCATCCTACTGCCTTGCCTCCCCTCAGGACAAGCATAATTTGCACAGTACTTTGTTGAGATACTAGCAGTTGGTTTGGGGTTTAATGGTGAGTTTTTGCTTGTTTTGTTTTTGGTTTTTTTGTTATGTTGGGGTTTTTTTAACCCAAGAGAGCTGCTTTGGGAAAAGTGGAAAGAACTTAAATCCTAATTTCACAAGAACACCGTAATATCCAGCATGACCAAACTGCCACCATGACACAAATAACATAGACCTAGCATAGATTTTGATTAAATTGTAGAACAAGGAAGCAAACAACCTGGCTAGGAAGAAAAGATAAAAGCGTGTACAGAGAAAGTTTATGGCAGCCAACAATATTTTTTAGCATAGCAGCATCATGTTCGGTCCATCATCCCTGTATTTGCAGGGATACTGAGGAATTCAGGGATATTTGTCTTATCTCTGTAAGGAAAGGGAACAGAAGTGGGAGAATATGGGCTATTAGAAAAATAGGAATACTAGTGTCAGAAGAGGTAGACTAAAAAGCAAACCCTAGTCCTGACAGCAATCTGCCACAGGAAAGCTTCCAGGGACTTTTTGTAGCAGAGGCTATGGAAGGACAGTAAAAAGGAAGATACAAGGTAACAAAGAGAGCATAAAGATACCCACCATGTGTGCAACAATTGTACACAGAATACATCAATATCCTTTACCAAAATTGCCGGGATTTCAGCGCCTTCCTGAGAAAAGAGAGAGGCCAAAGCCTGTACTTTTCTGTCACTTGCGAAGTGCAGATGTGAAGAATAGCACAGTCAAGAAAACGGCTTGTTATATTTAAAATCCATTTTTCATGCTATAATAAATGCATAATTTAGTTTTGGGATATGAATAAACTTACCAAGGTGGCAGAAAAATATTACTCAAAGTACCAGTACCTAACAAAGCCAATATTTCTTCAAATATTTACTTGCAATGTTGTAAATACCAAGAGAAGAGATTGCCATCTAAAGCCAGCTGCGGTAAAAATCCAAACATCTGTTTTGAACTACCTTCACTGCTCCCTTCCTAAGTCTCCTCAGCTCCACACTGGAGTAGAAGCTCACATATATGGCTGTAAAAGGTATCATTCTTAAGCATCAGCCTCTAGTGTTTGTTAAGAGATGAGCCTTTGAAAGGCTTCCCCTTTATCAGTAGTTCTCTGTGAATAGTTTCAGTCTTGCTAATGGCCTTCGAGGCAGAGAGGGAGAAGCCTTTTCATTCAAAGGCTGACCCTGAACAAACACAGCAGTGCCCTATTTCCCAATTCAGATTGGGGTCAACAGCCATTCACTTCCTCTAATCAAATCTGAGTAGAAACTGCTCTGCAGCAGCTATCTCACCCTCTTGGTTTGCTCCCTGGCCCCAAGAAGTAGGTATCTATAACCTGGCTCAAATCCTTGAAATTTCATGGAGCTCTACAAAAGCAGTGTTTTGACCAAGTCTTAGGTACGAGGGAAGGATTGCTGTTCAACTGATGTGTACCTTAAGTACTCCATAAAGACATGCCTCTGGCAAGCATCTTTGAGGCACAAAGTAGAAATGGCTTGCTGCAAATGACCTCAGCTTCCTAAGCCCTGGCTAAGAGAGTGCTTCCATGTTTCTAGACCACTGCCTACCTCCCAGGCAGCACGCTGCTAGCCACTGCTTCAGCTTGGAAAGGGGAAAGAATTAATTATTGACTGATCTAAAAAGCACAGAAACAAGCACCACTTGAAAATGCAATGCAGGATGAAAATCTGGAGGAGATTATAGACTCAGGATGTCCTCTTCTGTTTTCCACCTCCACATGGGCTTTGAAGCCCATCCTGCTGTCACACAGGCCTTCTACTGTATACAGGGATACAAATGTCACTTGTCAGCCAAAGGGATAAGCTGCACGACATCCATACCGACCACAATTCTTGTATTTATTTTTTTATAAAGGTCACTTTGCAAAGAAGATCCAGAAAAAAAACCTGTTTAAATAAGAGCTTCTCCTCACTTGACGACAGTTTCTACCCTGCAAACACCTTTCCAACAGCCTCACAGGTCCCAGGAACCCTTTTAATTTCTATCAACACTAGCAATGTGACTCCTTCTCTGAGCTTCCTAGCAGAAACTTGTTTTGTTGTGCTAGCCTTAAATTTCACATGCCACAGCTATTCAGATCTTATTCTGCAACCCCAGCACCCTGAGCCAGGGTCTCTCTTCTCCCATCCAGCAGCCAATTAATTTGGTTAAGTCTGTTTCAGGAATGTAGGATTACAAGAATCTGGCTCTTATAATTACATTTTGCATCCTAACAGTTTGTCATCTGAAATAATGAAATTACAGAAGCTATCACTAAGACAAAGATATCACTCATGAGTTGACACAGAGGAGAGGTTTTAGAAACAGGGAGAGATGAGACAGGACCAAGGGCAGAAATCAGCCTGGGGACTCAGGTAGCTGTACAGAGCACCACTAGCAGCAGCTCAATTTAAAAGTTAATTTTATATCCTGAGCCTGTAATTACTTTACACAGAATTAAATTACCACCATCATGAGAAAAAAAAAAAGAAGAATTATTGTAGATGAGCTAAAGTAAGAATTTTAATAATCAAACAAATCAGTGGCAATTCACCAATTTTCCAGCACAACAATGGCTGAAGGGAGAGACTGAGCAACAAGAAGCATTTTTCACAGTACACTGCACTAACTTTTCACTTAGCAGCCCTTGCAGCCTTTTTTCAAGTTTACTGTGTCCTCCTCCACACTACTTACACCAAACTGAACCACATTCTTTGCATGAGAAGTCTTTTCTTAAAGTAAGTCAGGCAGATAAAATAAGCTGTAAGAGGAAAAAAAAAAAAAAGGAAAAAAAAAACCCCACCCAAACAAAAAAAGAAAAAATTTAAAAAAAACCCACAAAAATATGTCAAATAACACATTCTGTTCCCCTCCAAGTCTTCTCTTTCTTGGGGGAAAAAATCCACCAATGGCAAAGAGTGACTGGGACAAGAAGTTGACCCTAATGGTCATTTTCTACTTTTTATTTTCAGCTTCAGGGAAATTCTATGTAATAATTAGTCTTCTGCCTCTTTTATGCACAGATTTCAATGAAAATCCTTGCTTAGGAGGGCTCCATTTCATAAATAATGGTGGCAAGGAGTCAGGCCCTCTCAAAGCAAAAGCACATTAGCAAACCACTTTGGTACATTATATATTCAGCAAGAGAAGTGGAAAGAGTATGGCAGCTTAAAAAGGAAATGCTTTCTAATTGGGTTACAAAAAAATTGACAGGAGGAAAGATTCCATGATCAATTCAGAGCCACAGTGGATTCCTCCCTCCCACTACTTTTTTTTACCCCAATAACTGTTAGAGCTGTGTACAGAAAAGCAGAAACTGCTAAGAGTGAGATCGTGTTCACAATTCCTCCCTCCAGAACACTGCGGGCAAGTGTGCAAATGCAAAGTACATGAGCCTAGACAACAGCAGGTGCTTTCAGGACACTGAAAAAGGAGTCCCTTTTTCTTTCCTTTCCCTGCCTGTACCAGTTGCTCAAAACTAAAGAAAGAGAGAAAAAGCAAGCTGCATTTCTGTCCCCCCAAAGCATGGAAAGAACATACTATACTCAAGGTGCAAGAAATCATCTTGAATTTCTGCACTTTTATCCACTATCACAGCAATTAATTGAACCATAGAATCATTTGGGTTGAAAGAGCCCCTAAAGATCAACTCATTTCAACCCCCTGCAATGAGCAGGGACACTTTCTATTAGCTCAAAGCCCCATCCAGCCTGGCCTTGAACACATCCAGAAGTGGGGCATCCACAACTTCTCTGGGCAACCTGTTCCAGTGCCTCACCACTCTCATCATAAAAAAATTTCTCCCTTACATCGTCTCTAAACTAACCCTCTTAGTTTAAAATCATTCCCCCTTTTCCTATCACAACAGGTCCTATTAAAACAATTGACCTTGTTTTTCTTATAAGCACACTTCAAGTACTGGAAGGCTGCAATAGGATCTCCCTAGAGCCTTTTCTTTTTCAGACCGAAAAACCCCAATTCTCTCAGCCTGTCTTCATAAGAGGTGCTCCAGACCTCTGATCTTCATGGTACTTGTCTGCACTCACTCCAGATCCATGTCCTTACACTGAGGGCCCCAGAGCTGGACACAGCACTTCAGGTGAGGTCTCACAAGCACAGAGTAGAGGGGCAGAATCCCTGGGGAGACTCACTCCACCAGATCAGTCCATGTCCTTCTTATATTGGGGGTCTCAGAGCTGGACACAGTACTCCAGGATGCTAGGTTTGTAAATCTTCCCACCAGTTAAAAGTAACCTTGTGGATCAGGTATAACAAATGTAAATTTCAGTGAAACTTGCACATGTGTATTTTTTTTAAATGTTTCCTATTTTGGAAACATATGCAACTGCATGACTGAATTAATAAATTCTATTTCCTGCAGTACTCTTCTTATTTCAGTTTTTTATAGCAATCTTACAGGCCACAGCTCAGTTGTTTCCTAAGAGGCACCTTGTAAATGTATTAAAATATATTTTCACATCTAACTATTTTTTGATTACTCTACCTCACTTCATTTAGATTTCCTGATATGAAGGATGTACCAACACCTACCTCCTTTCATCTTCATAAAGACACACTTAAGATATATGTCATAACAGTCAATGTTCTGGGCAGGGAAGAGGAAACACCATTATTTTTAAAGAATGTCCCTATTTAACATCATTATCACACACCAGCTGTCATGTTATAACGTGTGAGATTGCACACATTTTATGTAAAACCAACCTTAGACAACCCTGAGAGATTCATGCTCTTAGTGGTTTAAAAGAAGTGCATATTTTTTAAGGCAGGATGTGAAATTCATCTCTATTCAAGCTGAGTATCATGGATGGATCAAGACAAAAGATGAGCAATGGAAAACAAGCACCAGAGCTTTTAATCCCAAAATAGTTTTGGCAGTGGAAAATACTACTGCCTCCACCCAGAGACTGCCACCCTGATAGCTGAACAGGCACAGGAGCTCTTACAGACTTTTTTTCTCTGTTGCTTTATGAGAGTCAGCCACATTGTTCAAGCAGTCTTCAGAAGCCACATGGAGAGCACACAAAATGGCCATACTTGCTCCTTTGAAAGTAAACACAGATAGATTTTATTTTTTAAATAGAATTCCAGTCTTTGTAAAAGAGTCTTTAGGAGCAGAACGTGAAATCTCAGACCACATGCACAGAAAAAATATAAACTTCTTTGACAGGAGTCAACTCAGCTTTTTGTTCTAAAAGCCCATGGAAACATATGTCCCAGAGAAAGTGACAAGGACATATGAATTGCTCTCAGTGAATTTATGTTGGGCATACAGTACACTTTAAGGAGAGCCACCTGCCAAAGCAACTGTCTCAATTTCAGAAGTAGCACTGTGATATTTTAACAAAGAAAATGTAAATGACTGAGGGCAGAAGTGTAACAGAGACTCCTCAATGGGATTTCCTAATAAAGTGCTCTTTTGGTCACTACATCACATCATACTATTCTGTAGCCTTAAGGTTAAGAAGAAAAAAAAAAAAAGAAAAAAAGAAAAAAAACAGCAGGAAAGCAAAGAAACCAAACATACAGACAGCATGGTCACTTGCAATATTTCCTTATCTTTTATGTCTAAAATAATAATTCTTTGGAAAGGAAAGATAATCTCAAAGGCAACTAGAGCAGGAATATTCTCTTTTTCTAATAGTAAAGACAAAAACAAAGATGAATCCTCAATTCTGGCCTGTCATGAATCACTCCTAAAGACATCAATATTTCATAAGGAGGGGGTCACATTTATTTCCCATATTGGCTTTAGCTCACATTTTAACTTCTCAATGTTTGCTACTAATTACAATAAATCTGAGAGGAAGAAAAGGCAGTAGGAAATAATCAGCAAAATTGTGCACGGATACCTTGGCTATTTTGGGGGGGGGAAAGCAGCGCCACAAACACCAAAGCTAAGAAGCCCAGTCCCCTAACAGCGTTTGTCTTCAGGTGATAACCTGATAATCAGTGAGGCCTCCGGTCTAAAAAAAAAATACTGAAGTATCTCACAGACACCCACAGGGCATTCTGCCTGATCCCTGATGGTGGCAAAAAGGTGGAGGCCTCAGAAGAGGGAGTAGATGTGAAGTTTCTCTTCTTTTCCTGGCTGTCTCCCCCCACTCCCCTCTTATCATCACAACTGAGACCTCTCTATACCCATCAGCTTAAACTGAAACTGGAGAGAAGGTCAGAAGTTGTCAGAGCGAGGAAAAACACCACACGGGTCTCAGCATGATGCCTTAAACCTTGTCCTTACAAGAAACTAGGTTTAAACAAAACAATCACACAAAACCAGAGCAATCCTCCGCTGATTAGAAAAGAGTGACGTCTTTATCCATTTTAACCCAGTCAGAATGCTGTTGTGAGCTTCACATGGAAGCCAAACACAGCTGGGCCCACTCCTGCAGGAGTACTCTGCCTCTGGCTGAGGCAGCTGGGGCAGCCTGCTCAAGGGCTGGATACCCATTTGCTTCCCGAACACATGAGATTTGGTGCCAGCAGACCACAGGCAGCTCAGGAGCTCATAATGTTTACTGTTTTGCATCATTATGACTAACTGAAAAACTAAATAACTGCAGATTGAGATTACTGAGGAAGCAAACTCCTTGTGCAAACTGAAAAAGTCTGGTTTATATCAAAATTCCTAGACATAATATCCAAACTCTGGCACCCAAAGCATCTTAAGGCAAGCATGGTCTTCATCCACCAACTTCACCAGTTTAATACTGGGACCCTATCGCAAGCAACACCAGGGGTTTGCACTCTTCTTTAGTCTCAGCTTCTAATTTCCATCTTAATTATCAGAGGAATTTCCTATAGCAGAGTGAATAAGTACATGGTTACATCCATATTCTAGTACTCTGTACCTTGAATACACTGTGAACAACAGGGCCAGAGGTCAAGTGTTTTTATAGTTACCTGCCAAGTGCAGTCATTTTTAAATAATTTCCCTTTCTCAAAGTGGTACTGATTTTACTGGATTTCCCTAGGAAGAAAGGATGAGAGATAATTTAATTAAAGCACAGATTTGGGTGTCAGGGCTCAGTGCCAGACTCTGGGATCAACCTCCTCTAAAGCTATGAGCACATTTCACAACAGCTCTGGGGTTAGCTAGATGACAGCAACTGGTATTTTCTCCCTATTAAGTGCTGGACCCAATGTATGGCACCTAATTTGCTTATAAACACCCAGATACTAACAAAATTCAACCCAAAATCTCAAAACAATCCATTGCCACACGTGCACTCAAGAGACAGTACTCAGAAGACTAATGTTTCAAAACTAAGCTCTGAGGAGTCGAGGAGTGCTGGCATGAAGGTTGCCCATGCAATCACATTTGAGCCCTCTGGTGCGTTCACTTAAGGATAGAGCCTTTAATTACTGAGCTGCTTTTGCTGCCAGCACTTCATTCAGCATTCCTTCTGACAGGCTCACCCAAGGCACAGCAACTCTGTTTTACCCGCTCCGGTCAGACTGCGGCCATATGCATTATTAACTGAATACTCTTAGGTTCCAGCTTGGAGTACGGATATTCTTAATTTTGCTGGCAGATTTCCTGTAGCATTTAGTATTAAGCACTCAAATACTTCTGAAGCAAGGTTATTTATTTTCAGCATCCCTCTTTTAATGAGAGAAGGATATATGTCCTCTACTACGCAGGTAAGAGGTGAGACTGTGCCAACACACTAAACCAAAAAGACTCCATTAATCTGAGGTACCAAACTTAAGGTGTTCCTAGTGTGATTTTTTTCAGGGCATTCTGCATTTCATATAACTTTGCATCCCCAAAGTGAACCACAGTCTCTACAGGCCTTCGCCACAGCAGACAACATTCAGCACCTCTGCAAAAAAGAGAAAAATAAAGAAAAAAAAAACCAAACTTGCCAAAATTACAAAAACACCCCAAAACACCAAACGAACAAAAAACCCAAACCAGACAATCCCACAAAAATATTTACACAGTCAGAAAAACATTGTAAAAAAAGCACCTTTAGTGATTTGTAGAGCTTCATAAAAGGCAGTTTTCCTCTACAGCAAAGGAAAATGCAAAATCCAACTCCAGCAATCAATAATCTATTTCTCTAAGAATAAAAACTATTTTTTTCCCTCCAATATAAATCCCCTGCATTTCTGCAGCAAAGAACAAATGGTTATACCAGACAACACCCAGCAAATCGTTCCTCTGAAACACTCATCTTGTGCACTGCAGACAACATGTATGTACACAAGTAGTGCTCACTAACTCATAAACCTCTGAAAGGTTCTCTCCCTTTCAGTACCTCTTCTGTCATGGAAGGTGAAAGTCCCCCACCTGAGAGCTTAGGAGATTAAAGAGAGAAAAAACACCCAAGTCATCACATTTAGGCATTTTACTGCCAAGTAATACATCCTTCAGAAACCTCACTGATGATTCAAAGCTTGACATTCTCTTGGTCCCATCAGTTCAGAACAGTATTTCAGTGTTTCCACAATATATTTTCACTATTGATAATAGTTATGATGCCATGTAAGTCAAAAAGTCAATCAAGTGTAACTGCTTTGGTGAAACCTATCAGCCTTCCCTATAAACATGGCTTTCAAACAAATAGAGACAATCAATCAACATTCACATATTCAACCTATTTCCAGTACAGAAACTGTAAATCAAGGAACTAGATATAACATGGGTAGATATTAAGCAGAAAATACTTCAAGTTCCTTAAGTAGCGGCTCTCACAGGAAAGTGAGCCATTATCTACAGCCCAGGGATAGCAGCACATACTTTAAGAAGATAATTCAGAAGTGATTAAAAAGTTGTGGTTTTGAAAGACAAAATAGCCCACCTGCATGGAGAATGTACCTAATATCTGTGACAACAGCTTTGGCAACAAAACTTTCAAATATGGAACAGCATGAATGCAAGACACCAAATCTCAAATATCTTGTAAAATATTATAGCAGCATTGAACTTATTTGTGTTTGTTACTCTGAGAGTTCTCTGGATAGAAACGTATCAAAAGAGCAAGGAAATATAGTTTCATGTCTTTTTGCATATTCAAGATAGTATACAAATGTAGTAGCTCATTACCACAGCTTTCTTCCTATCAGGAGAGGCCAGCAAAACTATTCTTGAGAAAACAGGAAAGCATACTTAAGTGAGATTAATTTGACACTTTCCTCCACTACAGTTTTAAGAACAATTTAGAATCCCACCCATTAAGCATTTCTTTTTAAATGCATATTTATGACTGTTTAACAGAGTTTACCAAAAAACACAAATAGTCATTTGAGTTCAAAAAGCCCAACAGTTTTACTGTTGCTCTTCACTGCATAAGAGCTTCAAATTCTCAAAATTAATTCTGCACACTTCATTTTGCTTTTCTTGGCCACTTAAAATTCTTATGGATGTAAACAGGAAACCTAACCAGCAAAGGCAGCAAAATATTTTAGAACAGGTTCTGATAATAGCTTGCTTTATCATCAGTCCACAACACAATACCCAAAACTCTGAAAAATAACTCAGTTATAAACAAGTGTGTGTAGACATGCACAGCTGCGCACCAGCTTCCTATGCAGGCTATCATGAAAGCAAGAAAAAATAAGAAAATAAATTACATGGATATCTTATGGTACACACAAAGTTCAAAGAATACTTCCAGAGGAGAATTAATGCCTTCTGAAAATATACTGTTTTTTCCTTTGCGTATGTAATCAGAGTCCTTCTATTTTACTTACCAATATTTTGTTATCCACTTTATCTCCCTTGGTTTCCAGCTTCACTTTCTTCTTGACAGAAATTTTGATTTTCCTCCCAATAACATCCCTGACACTTTCTGAAACAAAAGAAAATATCTTAATTAAATACCTTCAGTGTCAACACAAGAAGGAAACAAATATTACTGCTGAGCTTTCAGAAAGGCTCAGAGTTATGTTGTCCAACTGCTTGTACTCATGGAAGTCTCATGAGTTTAGTCTCAGTACTAAACACGACTAACACAAGTACAGTTTTCTAAGTATGCCCTCTACACAATAATTTGTCTACTATGATAGGATTATTGATGTCATATGCCAGGATTCTAAACACAATTTGATATTTTTTTTCCAGCACTACTTGCATATCAAAAGCATTCTCAAGACAAGCCACAGCACTGTTTAGCTCCATTCTGGGAAAATACAACAAATTTCTCACTGCTATTATTTGTACCTGAAAAGCTTACTAAAGCAAGTTACCTCATTGCATTGCACAAATTTTAGCCTCTTGTAAATATTAGGGAGGCTAAATGGGTCAGGCAACGGAAGAGCAACTGTTCACACGTTTTGCACTCTGTGCATTGAAGTAGCAAAGCAGACTGAGCAGACTTCCAGAGAGTAACACCTGGCAGCTATGCAGAGGATGCTATGGAGGCAGCACTGGTCTTGGTCCAAATCCCAGCGACAACATAGCCACTCCATGGTGCCAACACCAAAGTTACATTAGTTGCCATAATGTTTTAATATGTGCATGCACACACATGCATATACAGTCTCTGCCAAGTATGACACGAACCAGCTTTTCCACTGAACATTTGCACCCTGGCCTGAAGAGAATACACACACAGGGAACTGTGTCTAGAAAGCTCCTACAACTACTGACACTGATGTAATTGAGAGATAAACAGAGGAGTTCATCTAGAAGAGCCAATTTGGCACTTTCTGCAAGTTTCACTCCCCAGCCCCCACTGAAAGGGAATGAGAAAGAAATCTTTTGAACATATTAACCTATTTCCAGCCCAACAACAGGCATCTGTAAAAGGCAAGTATCCACCCTCTCCAGACACATACACTTTGCCTTTGGACATGCTTAAGTTTAAAGGCAAAAATGAAAGATAATAGGCTATTCCTAAGGCTTTTAATTATAGTGCTCTGTATAGCGCTTTTCTGCACAATTTTCATCCGGTAGTCAGAAGACGTTAGCACAAACAACACACTATTTATCAAGCCTGGATGTTTAACCCAGGCCACAATGTTCTGCCTGCAGGGCAGAAGGGTATGCAAGTCAGAAACGTAGCTGTGGCTGGTCAGAGAGACTCTTCGCCAGAAAGAGCTCTTTCTGCAGAATCGGCATGTTTTCCCCAGGAATTTTAATTTTCCTATCAGGAAACAAAAGCCCCTCGGGAGCAGCGGCTTGCCCAGCGAGAAGCCTGTCCCAAGCCCGCAGCAGCCCCGGTGGCAGGCAGCCAGCGCGGCCAGCTCCCGGAGCAACCGCTTGGTCAGGAGCCAGGTTGCGAGATCCCGGAGCAGCCAGGTAAGCGGAGCCCGGGGGAAAAGTCCAGCCTGATGTGAACTGCTCCCCCAAGGCCTCCTCTCCCATGGGTAATGCCCAATTCTAGCCTTTCTGTCCCTGCTTGGGAACACAGAAGCAAGCTGACCACAGAGTCTTTTTCATCAAGTCCTGTCCCCTTGCAGAAGGTATTGCTGCTGTCCGTCTCTGCTACTTTACCTCCGCTTGCAGCCTGTGCCTTTCGGTTTCTCCTCTCCCACAAACAGCTCCAAGTGCCTACATCTAGCAAGGGACTTCCTCCTGATACACCTGCATGGAGAGACACGCTTCCCTTTGCTGTTCCACAGGTCCCACACAGCAGAAGTGGGAACGATTGCAAGCCCTCAGCTCCAGCACTCTTACTCCAACAAGCCATAGGGAGAGAAGAGGCCTAGGACCCCAGACTGCACAAAGCGTCATCAGGATGTCAGCTCCTCACAAAGCTCTACCTGCCTGAAAGGGTGGAAACACTGCTTCAAAGAGCTAAGATACAGATTTCATAGATACTCTCCATAGGACTGAAGACAATTCCCTCCACACTGGGTGGCAAGTGGACTCATGAAGTAAATTTTCAGAGTGAGAGATGGAAACACAACATTAAGGTTCACATTTTAAAGTGTTCATCCATTTCTAATGCTGGAGACTTCAGCCATCCACACCTGGGAGGAGTGGATCCAGGCAAGCCAACAGTAAGAGAGGGTTTCTTTGAGGACTGTGATCTACGAGACCTGACAAAGGTCACACGGGAAGTGAGTAACAGAACAAAAACTGCAGCTCAAACACTCCTACCCCCAGTTTAATCTCCACACTCCAGTCACTCCACGTTAAAGTACATCCTTTCATCCAGCTCTCAAAACATGGTTATTACAAAAAGCCTATTTAAAGGTTAAATTTTAACATGCAGGCACCAAAATACTGCTAGAAATTAAACTAATCTACATAAACAGATCCCCACACCCCAGAAGAGCCCTTGACAAACCAAGCTGAGTGGGTGCAAGGCACCAGGGCTGGGGGGGTTAATTCTCAAGATTGTTCAAAGCCACCAGAGTAGGGGATGTGAAGATGCCCACCTTATTCTTCCCTGTAATGCACAGCATACCTCACCTACACCACTTGAGTGAAGACCCATGGTGAGTAACAAGTACTGTGTACTAGCACTTCAAACATGCCTGGCCACTTTAAAATAGAAAAAGTCCATGGTTTTGACCATAGCTACTCCTAGAACACTTTCCAGCTCATCACTTCTTAGCAGCAAGCTATAGATTACAGTCCCTCTGTAAAACACGTGGTTTGGAGACCTAAAGGACTACAAAATAAAGCTATTCTGACTACAGAAAAAAAATCTGCAGCAGCTGCAAATGTCCACACAGATTTTACCAATATTTGATAAATGCTAAAACGACTTGCTGACTGATGAAACGGAAGGAAATGCAACAGTGTAAATTTCCTAGGTAAGGTCTGAAGGATTGTATTCAACGCAACATGTAGCTTGTTTCCTGACAAATTTCTGTTTCTATCTGTCATTCTAATGCTGGTGAGATCTTTAGATGGCTCTTCAACAGGCAAAACCAAAGGAAATTCGACCTGAACAAGGTAGCTGAGGGGCTGGAGCATCAGACCTGTTATCCCCAAATGGCACTGGTTACACACACGCCGCGTCAACCATCCATTTATTGGAAGCCCCCCAAAAAGCGGTGACAGCATTTTCAGGGTCCTCGCCATCACCTGTGACCGAGTTCCCAAGCATATACCATGCAGGATGGGGGCTGGTGTGCATGGGGCTATAGAACTTTAATTACAAATAGCCTCACTCTCTCCTACGTACAGAGGAAAACGAGTCTTTCGCTACGCAAAACCCAGGGGGATAAATAAAAAAGCGCGGAGCGGAGCGTGCGGCCAGGATGAGGCGCTCCGAGGACGTGCCCCGGGCGGACGGCGGTGCGGGGGGCGCGGGGCAGCTTCCCAGCGCGTCTGCCAATGCTCGCAGCCTACCGGCACCCCGGACAGACCCCTCCGGAGAGGGGGCACACACTGTGCTCCGCCGCGGCTCCCGAGGGCTCAGTCGCTGCCCGCGGCCGCCTCCCCGNCACGGCGGCCTCCAAACTTGCCCCCGCAGCACCTTCCCCCGGGACTCCACACCCCCCCATCCCTGCCGCCATGCCCCGTCCCTTACCGATCAACTCTTTGGGGACGTCGGAGCTCTCCTCGGCCATGGCGGCGGCGCTGCCCGGCGCCCGGGGGTGCCCGGCGGCGGGGCTGCTTCAGCGNCTGGCGCCCGCGCCCCGGCCTCGAACCGCGCGGGAGCCGCCGGGAGCCCCCGGCCCTACGAGCACCGACAGAGCGGGAGGTGGTGGCGGTGGCGGCCGGGAGCATCGCCCTTAGGAAGCCATCGCGACGAGGGAGGAGGAGGAGGGCAGCGGGCTCGGAGGTTTAGCGCGGCGACGCCGGCCCCTCCTTCGGCCGATGCCGCCGATCGGCGCTGCGGCGGGGGCCATCTGCCGGCGGCCGCGGATACACCGGCCTGGCCTGGCCCCGCCTCCGAGGTACCACCTGCGGCGGAGACAGCAATGCCGATCTCCCCAACTGACCGTGTCTCCCGCAGCTGCACCCTCAGCCTGTGCCCCGCGGGAGTTCTCCCCCGGGTTCATTATAAACGGGTTTATGGTACCAAGGGGGTGGCTGTCATCGTCAGGTTTATCCTGCCCGCCTGGGAAAGGGGTTGCCCAATTCCTTTCCAGAAAAGCTGGATCACTTCGAGAGCTGGAAGAGGCTAACCTTTGGTCCAGAACTCATCTGTCTCTCCCTCGCTCCATCACCTTATCTCCATGGGGACGGCGGCTGCCTCGGCACCTGTTGTGAGATAACGCCACGGCTAGAGAAGGCTTAGCAAACTCCTCCTGCAGGGAGCCTCGGTGTTGCTGAGCCTGTGCTACGTTGAAGGCAACCAAACATGCCTCCATTCTCAGGACCAAATTAAAATCCACAAGTTGCAGCATTTTTGCTTGTTGCACTTTGCCATTGAGGACTTTTGTCATGCGTTAACAGCCACATTATAGAAACACAGCACGTGAGCTGCCTAATTGCACTCATAAATATAAGCACAGAAAGATGCTTATTGGATGAGAGCAAAGGAAGAGGTTCAGCAGCCCTGGAAATTCGTTGGCTTGCTTCTGGTAACGATGCCTGGTTTCAGTGAAAGGACCATTTTCACTGCAGCAGGGCTGTGATTGGTCGCCCTCCATCCTAAAGGGGTGGATTACTGCATAAACCTCATATTTCAAGCACTCTACAAGTGTGTGGTGGATCTGGGAGATCAAAGTAATTTATGTCTAATTAAGAAATCTGAAATTAATTCAGTGAGAGCAACAATGTGAATCCAATATTAATTATTTGCTGTACCACACTGCTGCACTCTTGTGTGTCATGGACTACTGTATACCATGGTCTTTAGAAGAAACATGACCACTTTGAAATTGGTGTCACTTGTCAAATAAATGTATCATGTTTTCTCTTGGCACCAGCAGATCTCTAAATTATGTCAGAGATTATTTTACCAACGCAGATACCGTTACTACCGAGATGGATATGATTTGCAGTCTTTACAGTTTGCTGTTTACATGTAAAGAATAAACACATCCTTTAAAGAAAATAAACAAAAAGGGAATATATTAGTAAAAGAATAAAGTAAGCTGTGTGCTTTTAATATACAGCAATGCCAATCAGTCTTATCTGGATATGGATATATATCTCTCAATAAAATGCACTGTATTCCTTTTCTCCTCTGCTCTCTTTTCCTTACTGTAGCTGCATCCTTTTATGATGGACACAGAATACCTGCCGACCTCTTCCTTCCTTTTCTGCTGATTTTTCCTCTTGGCTCAGCAGAAAACTGCATTTCTTGCTCACTGGATACATATAGGCTTACTTCCACCAATGAACTTGGGCCTGGGTTCTTAGTTTTGGTAGGAAACAAAAAAAAAAAAGAATTGAGAATTTCATATATTTTCTAATACCCAGGAGGGAAAAGTTAGACTATCAGGTCTGATAAGAAAGGCTATATAATTTCATGCAGTTATTTATGTATTGAGTTTAATTCCCTGTCTTCATCTAAAACTTTTAAAGATAATTTGTATTCCACTATTATTCACCTGATCTACAAAATATATACATATTTTGGATCTATGACTTCTTAAACATGACAGTTTCTTGTGCTACTACAACACTGTCTTGTTTCTGACACAGTATTTAAAGCATGGACCTTCCCTCTTTGGTTGCTGCCAGACATCCACAGGCCTCTCAGCATGCATCAGCTGCAAAAATGATGAGCTCCTTCCATGCCTGCCTGCCTGCCTGTAACATTCTGCTGGAATACTGCTACCACCTCCTTCAACCCAGTTTCCTACCACAAGCTGATACACACAGTGAGCCCAGGTTGTGTAAAGAAAAAAAGAATGAATGATGGCAGCAGGCAGGGCTTTTTTTGTTTTGGTTTGTGTTTTTTAATTAGCAGCACTACAGGTTAATGGAGTAGCGCTGCCAAGGCTACGGTATAATTCCTGCTTTGGTGCTTAGGAGACTTGACCTGGTTCAAGGTAGGGAAGGTACAAACTAAACTCAGGTTGATTAGTACTTCCAAGACTAGGTTCAATAAGCAAAATGCATAGTTTCCCATTCCTTGGCCCCTAGTCAGGAGGCAGAACATGATTGCCCAGGCAGGCTGCTGCTCCTGCTCCTCCAACTGCAGTAATGCCTAGGTATTGACACTATCACAGTGTCAGTCTGGCCTGTCAAAACAAGGGTGTTTCTAATCCCAAGGGTCCATGTCCCAGTGCAGAGAGGACTGGACCCCCACCCCAGAGATCCCAAATAATTAACTGTCAGAGTCTCCAGAAACTCTGCTCCACAGTTTACAGGCAAAGCCTCAGCATGGAGAGTTTGCTGGCTTTGTAAGATGTGATTTTCATCCTTTCCTGTTGACCCTTACTCTCCACTAGTCAGTTCAGCAGGGATGCAGGTGTCACTGGCATCTTTCCCACTGGCAAGGATGCTTGAAGAAGTTCAGCCCCCCGTGGCAAGTCATCCATATCCACTTGTGGCTGTTTACCACTTTCCATGTTGTGCCAGTGTGAGAAATTGTTTTACTGTCTTGTAACCTAAATTAGTGAAGGGGGGCAGAAAGGGGATTTTTGTCATTTCAGTAACTGAATTTTAATTGTCTTTTATCCCTCCTTGCCTGCCAATAGAGGCACACTGGCACAGCTGAAGAGAAGAGAGGTGCCCAATTTAAACTGCAACAACAGAAGCAGATGCAGATGGGTTTCCTGTGATGCGTTTCTGATCTCAGTGGCATTCCCCTAACTCTCAGGTGCACTGCATGCCCTGGCTGCTCCCAAGCAGTCCTGGCTATGTTTGCAGGGCCTTGTAACCTCACTTTAGGGGCACTAATGCAAATGATCACAACGTAGGTGCCCTAGTTAGGATCACACTCCATTAGAGTAATAGAATCATCAGGATAGGAAGAGACCTTTAAGATCATCCATCTGTCAGCCTGGCACTACCACTGAAACCCCTAAACCACGAAACTACATAACCTAGCACCAGATCCAGATGCCTCTTAAACACCTCCAGGGGTGGTGACTCCACCATGTCCCTGGCCAGCCTATTCTAAAGTCTGACCATCTTAACAATGAAAATTTTGTTCCAATATCTAATCTGAATCTCCCCTGTCTCACCTTAAGACCATTTCCTTTAGTACTCTCACTATAGGCACAGTAGAAGAGACTGTCCCACCTCAACACAACCTCCTTTAAGTGCAGCAGGCACATGGAGATGGAAAGAGGCTACATGGTCTTCTGCCAGAGCAGAAGGTCTTTGAAGTAATTTTAAAAGTCTTTCAAAGGATAACTGATTTGCCTACCAAAAGAATGGGATATGTGTGGTTTTGTTGAAGATACTTTTTCTTGAAAGGATGCCCAAGTTGTTGTAGTTCCTGGCATGACAGAAATGCTGATGAGAGCAGTGGGCTGGATCGTGTGTGGGTTAGATGGCTGCAGGGGATGTTGCAGCATCCAGAGCTTGTGTTTAACTGACAGTAACAGAGCAGGAAGGGAGGAACTAAGAGCTTCAGAAGACATTGATCAGTGAGACGTTGACACAGAAGGAACTGTGGAGCGGATATGTCCTCAAAACTGCAGTCTTTATGCATCAGATTAACAATTAATTGCACAAAGTAACTTTTGATGGACTTTTGACTCCACATCTTGCAGGTCTATATTATCATGGCAACTCACAAGCTGTACTGACATACAGTATAACATATTCCTTTTTCCCTGACTGTCTGCTGCCCTTGTCCTCCTTCTCAGTCTAAATCCTGTCATCTCCTGCAGATAAGGCAGGTGTCAATATGAGTTGTTGCCAAGCCGTGTACACTGTCATAAGGCAGGGTATTTATAGTCTCAAGTGTTGCATGTCCTCCCTGGCAACTTCTCTGGCCCCTGTATAATGGCTTCAGTGCTGAAGAATTCAATTTTTTTTTTCCTGAGAAGTAGCAGAATGATGCTATCAACATCAGGAATGATCCCGCTGAAGCCAGTGAAAAGATTTCAGGTGCCAACAGTGTGTTTCTGACTGACATTCAAGTTACACCCTGGAGTCATCCTGCTGCATCAAGGTGGGAGAAACCAGGTGATCCAATCTGATTTGCAAAGCTGCCTTGCAGCCTGGAGTAAAAGCTTGGAACATCCCCTAAAAGACGGAACATCCCCTAAAAGACAAAACATCTCATAAAAAACAGTTATAGGTATAAATGACCCAGGTTTGCCAGTTGCATTTCTAACAAATTCAAAGGGGTGAACTCTTTCCCATCTATGCCTGTGCAATCCCATAGATTCTGTTTCCTGCCCCAGTTGAAGGCACACAGAACAGGGCCATACTGGCTCATGTACCACAGTACTAGCCAGCCAGGCATTTCCAAGAGCAGTGTCATTTAAGGAAGTGTTTCTTTTAAACCGCTGCAATTATTATGGGCATTTTGAAGACCAAAAGGCAGTTAATCTGCCACTCTATGGAAGTATATGAAGCACAATTAAGACACATTATTCCAATTATTTCTGAGCCCAGCTGTTCTTGAAACCTACATATCCATGCCAGCTTTATTTCCACTTAGCCTAAAAAGAATTTAAAACTTCCAGTTTTGGGATCTCCCCAGTTGTTTGTTTGTTAAAATTTTTACCCAATATATATCTTTCTGTTCATTGTTTTTGTGTGGGGATAAAATTAAATGTGATATTTAAGCCCCTCACATTGATCACATATGTTTGGAAACCTATAGATATTTCAGGACTTAGGGATCTTTTGACATAAAACTTTAGTTAGGAAAAGAGCAGAAAACAAGTACCTAACTAATTGCATGATGATAAATATGTCTTATATTGCTGGATGATTGGATGCCTTCTTTGCATTTCACCAGTTGAGACAAAATTCCTAAGGAGAAATGTGTGTCCTACATCAGTCCTAGTTTGGTAAAGGAAATGACAGACTTCGTAAGTAGTCTCCTATTGTTGTCTATGACTGAGTCTTTTCAAATCCTTTCCTCTGTATGCTCCTATGATTATTTCAATACCTTGCACTCAAAAAAAAGTATTTTGTCTTGATTTTAAATAGGGTGAATATAAATGCAGCAGCAAAGATGTATGTTTTGATAAGGCATACTTTGATGGTAGTGTTAAGAAGATAATTACGAAGAGCAGCTGATGCCTCATGAAAACCTTAAAATGAAAAAATTTATTCAGAAAAATTCTGGTTACTCTACTGTGTTTGGAGGGGGAAAGAGTTAAAACCAGGCTCACTGGAGATAAGTCTGGGAGGAGCATGCCAGTGTTTGAGGGACAGAGCACTATCGAGGTCCTTGTCTGCTGTCTCAGTGGAGAGAGAGGATGGAGATCCATGTAAGGGTCATTGATATGTTAGAAACTAAAAAAGTGCCTGCAAATGGTCAGGTAGGAAGTAGGGCTTCTCCCTCAGCTGGGGTACATCTACACCAGTGCATGCAGCACAGGCAATAAACTGGAGGAACTGGAAGCCAGAGTGCAGCAAGAAAACTATGACAAATTTCCACCACAGAAACATTGTGGCATGACTTGCACAACTGGAATGCTGCAATGGATGGCTACAAACTTGTCAGAAGGAATAGGCAAGGAAAGAGAGGTGCTGGGGTAGCCCTGTACATTAGTGAGTGTTTTGATTTTCTGCAGCTTAGTGATGGTGATCATAGGGTTGAGTGTTTATGGGTAAGAATCAGGGGGAAGATCAACTAGGCAGATATCCTGGTGGGAGCCTGTTATAGACTATGTAACCAGGATGAAAAGGCAAATTAAATATTCTGTAAGCAGCTGGCTCACAGAATCACTGGCCCTTGTACTCATGGGAGACTTCAACTCACCAGATGTCTACTGGAAATACAGCAAAGAGAAACTAGTCTAGGAGGGTCCTGGAGTGTGTGGAAGACACAGATGGCAAGGGAGGCAACTAGGGAATGTACCTGCTGGGCAGATTGTTTTTAAGCAGAGGAGGAACTGGTGGGTGATGTGATCGCTGAAGCCTGTCTTGGGCAGAGGGGAGGTTTAGATGGAATATTAGGTAAAATTCCTTCACTGAAAGGGTTGTCAAGCATTGGAACAGACTGCCCAGGGAAGTGATGGAGTCGCCCTCCCTGGAGGTATTTAAAAGACATGTAGATGTGGCATTTAAGGACATGATTTAGTGGTGGACTGGGCAGTGCTGTGTTAACAGTTGGACTTGATGATCTTGGAGGTCTTTTCCAACCTAAATGATTCTATGATTATTTTATCATCTATTTCCATATTCCTCTTGCTTCAGACATTTTTAGCAGGCATATTTGTGTAAAACAGGATCATTGTTGCTAAAGAGCTCATTTGCTTCTGCTACTTAGCTCTCTGTCATGAAAGCATAAGCCTTTGCATATCCCATCACACTTAGACACTTAGAATTTGTACAACTTGAGATGCTGAACTAGGGGCAAAAGCAGATCATTCCTAAACAAACTGTCTATCCTGGCATCTTGTTTTACTCTGTTCTGTACAAGGCATTACTAACAACATATGGAATATACTGATCAAGATACCGAATGGAAACGCAACATTTTAAAGCATTTAAAACAGGTATGTGAGCATTGCAGCTACTTGGGTCACCTGTCACTAAGGCAAGCTCCACCATCTTCAGGGTATGTGAAATCTCATCTCTCCTCTACTAGAGACTTTGATCATGTCAGATGTCTTAGCAAGCCTCTTTTTCTTACCATTGACTCCAGCTTAACCAATCAACACTCCCTGATTGGTTTCCAGCCCTGTGATATTAACTAGAATCTGTAATCGAGGTGGTGAAACTCCACAGATATTATTTGTACTGCCTGAGGTAACTGAAGAAGACAGATTTTCTTTGTGGCAGTGAAGCAGATGAAATAAACCTGTATAAAAATAAATCTGAAGTAGTTCTGACCTAAATTTCAAACTGAGCATGATTCTCTCTCCTTTTTAGTAGTTTGAGCTTCTCTCTCAGCCTTTACTATTCTTACTTCTTCCCCTGAAGAAACTACTAACAGCCCTTCCATCAATACCAATACCTTCCATTCAACCTAGCAACCTCTGCTGCAAAAAAATATGTTCTTTAAATCTCAAAAAGCATTCTCAGAAGCGGCACATTCTGGAGAGGTCATTGACCATATGGTGTGTCAAGAGCCTTTAAGAGAGCATGCTAAGCGTAAATGGTGAGACACATAACTCTCCAGCTCACAGTGATAGTCTGAGAGACAGGGGGGAAAAGGGTGAGAAATGTGTAGGAAATGTTATCTTGGACTATACTGCTTTGGGACCAGAAAAAGTGGAATATATAGTGACTAAAGATAACGCTGGCAGCAATTACATGTGAATTTTAAGTACAAAACTAGCTTTCTAGCTACACTGAGCTATCAACCTTTTGAATTGCAGCCACTTTTAGGAAAAGTTTGGGATGTGGCTAGAACATGCAGGAGTCTCCTTTCACACACAAGACCTGAACTCTGATGTGTGCTGTAACAGTAATATTTGGTATGGTACTTCTCCCTTTGCACAAGCTTCTTCCTGTGGAGGAGCTTGCACAAAGGAGCTTGTTCATCTTCGCAACCACCTTGCAAATCCACAGTTATCTCTAGATTCATGAGAACTCCCTGTGAGGATGAGATCTTTCTTGAGCTCTCCTTGCCATTTCCAGAGTTCTCAAATTGTCCTAGATGTTTTGTAAAATAAAATAAGGAACACTGGTCATCTCTGGACAGCTTATGAAAGTTTTACAAATAAAATATAGAGGAATTAGCAAGCAGGGAAAGCAATGTGAATAAACTGCAAGAATTTCCTAGCTGCATGTTCCTAATATAAAACAGCATCAGATGTGGTACTGCAATGTAATAGGAATTTACTGGCAAAATGAGATTGCCGTTTCTGGGTCTGGCTATAACAGGATATTAACATAAGAGTTGACTAACACAGTAAAGTTGAGGTCACATCAGGTTTTCTGGATGGATATACTTCATCAATGACTTGGAGAAAATTATTTTTTAAAGTGCTATTTTTCATATTCAAATCATCACTCTTCAGACCTGAAAAAAAATCCTGTGCAATAGGGTTATCACTAACACACACAACCTCCTTTCATCAGCATACATGCATATGTTCCTCTGAGTAGGTTTGCTTCCACATATGGCCATTTCAGTCTTAGTGAAAAATTGTATCTTTAGGCTATTAATTCCAAGCCCTATTTTTAATTCCTAAGAGGGCTGGTATCTGGGGACAAATGCCACCATGGAACCAAATGTTTTGAGAGGTTTTGGTTTGCTAAATGGGCAAGAAACAGTTCTTGCCATTTATTGTGGCACTCAGAGTACTGCAAGGAAGTCTACCAATGACTGAGGGTATCACATCACATGCCAGTTAGGTGTTCTGCCTACCAGCAAAAAAAAAGAGATAAAAATAGAAGAGCATCTCTTTTAGACAGGCTGAGAGAGCTGGGGCTGTTCTGCCTGGAGAAGAGAAGTCTCCAGGGTGACTGTACAGCAGCCTTTCAGCACCTAAAGGGACCTTACAGCTGGAGGAGGAGGGACTTTTTACAAAGGTGTGTAGTGGACACATAGTAGGATAAGGGGCAGTGGTTTTAAACAGGCAGAGGGTAGGTTTAGATCAGATATTAGGAAGAAACTCTTTACTGTGAGGGTGGTGAGGCACTGAAACAGCTTGCCCAGAGAAGTTGTGGATGCCTCATCCCTGGAAATTTCCAAGGCCAGACTGGATGAGGCTTTGAGCAACCTGGTCTAGTGGGTGGCATCTCTGCCCATTGCAGGAGGTTGAACTAGATGATCTTTAAAGTCTCTTCCAACCCAAACCATTCTATGATTGTGTTGCTGGGTGATAAGAATGATGAGCATGTAGGGGCTTGTGTCTGTGCTAATGAGCTCCCTTAGCCTTCAAAGGGTCCATGGAGCACCTTAGTCACTATGTGGTGATGGAGAGATGTTTCCTAGCTGGCACTTGGCAGCTCAAATCCAGGAGCAGCTTTTTAATGCAATGTTTGCTTTCCAGGGCTGAGAGGCGTTCCTAGCACAGTTTATTTCTGGAATTTACACGAAGCCTAAGCACGCTCAGTCTCTCCTGCCTTGCCTGGTGAAGGGTGCTCAGAGAACTTCTCCGATACACTGAAATCACTGGACATTTTGCTACAGAGGCAGCAACCTGAAGCCAGCAGCACCAAAGGAACACTTTGAGAACAGTAGAAGGAAAAACACTTGTAAAATTCCTAAGATAAGCCACAAATATGCTGAGCAGTCCTTACACAGTGTCAAAGCTTCTTTTACTTCTCACATAGATGCACCAAGGAGTGGGCTGGGGGTGGGCAGGAGGTTTGGAGGGGACAGACACGGGGCAGAGATGACCTCTGTGACAAAAGGGACATCCCATACCATACAACATAATGTTCAGCAATAAAAACTAGAGGAGTTAGCCAAGGCTGCTGTTGTTTGGGGACTGGCCAGGCTAGTTGGCTAAAGAACAGCAGTTGCTATTTCTTGCATCAGTTGTCTTGCTTGGGTGGTTTTTTGTTATTGCTTTTGTGTGTGTGTGTTTGTGGGGGGGGGTTTGTTTGCTTCTTTTTTAGTTTCCTTCCCTTTTTACTTATTAAACTATGTTTATCTCTACCCGTACATTTTCTGACTTTGCATCTCTTACTCTCTCCCTCAACCCATGGTAGGAGTGAGCAAGCAGCTGTGTGGGGCTGAGCTGCCCATCAGGGCTAACACACAAACCAGGCTGTTACAACTCTTTGCAGGGCTGCACTGAAATCCAGATGAGAAGATCCACATCAAAACTAGATCAGTATATCATGACATTGAGATCACGCTCTTAAAGAGCAGATGCTCCAGAAAAATCACAGACGATCTTTTAACTTGCTGTGAATGCTTTAGACCACTCTGCCATTTCTATGATCTCAAATCACCATTGGAAAGACCACATACTGACTAAATGTATTTGCTATTAGAAAAGAATTACCCACATAGTTCTTCAGAATGTGATCAGTGATCTGCAAAGCACAAGTTTATGAGTAACTATTTGAAGTTTCTAATCTCCAGCCACATTCTGGTCTCAATTACAGATGCCTCCCAGTCAGGGGAGCAGAAACAAGACCACATTATTTAAGGCAGGACATAAAGATTGCAAATAGAAAACTGTATGACTGGCTGTAATATTCACAGTTTGCAAACTGTCTTCTTCTGTCAGCAGTATAGGTCAAATGGTATTATTTCTGTTCCCCCTGAGGACGGTTTACATAACAAACTAGCACAACATGAACAACTTATTTCACAATCAGCCTGAAGTTTGCTTTTAGCATAGGAGCACCAGTTCTCATCAAATTCAAGTGCTCAAATGATCTCTGAAAACAATTAATGGTTACCTCCCCAGTGAAATAATGAATTTCATTTGAGATTTTTGGAAGAATTGTTCCCAGTCACCAACCTTGGTTGTCATTTTCTGTAACACCATTTCTTGAAACAAAAAATATATCAGATTATTATGATAATGTGCAGGAAAACAAAGCAGTGTCAGGCACGATCTCTTCTTCAATTTTTTTCATCTTTATTTCAACAGAAAGGATCCATTTAGCAGCCTTCAGTCTGCCCCTAAGTGGTTAATGTGGTGTTCAGAACAGGGTTTTATTACCCTTTCTTTCTTCCCTGCCTCACTGCACACATACTCATCTTTTTTTTTTTCTGTGCAACTTGATGATTTTGGTTCCTTTCACTGTGTATTATCTGCTGCTGGCAGTAATCTTAGCTCTTCAACTGACAGCAAAATTATGAGGTGCTCTGTACAAGATGACAATTTTCCTTCCCTCATTCTAATTCATTCGTGCCGCCATCAAGGAATCAGCATCATCTTTTCAACACGTTAACAGCTCTCTGTTGATAGAAAGCATTAGTCCCCCATTCTTCAGCAAGAGGTCAAAAATTATTTTTGTTTTGCAACAACCCATTAAATTTTGTGCTTTGGAAAATTCCATTGCTCTCTGATTTCAAACAGCCAGGCTGTTGTCTTGGTTGGCACAGAGGAAAGACAGGGTTTGCTGTGAGATACCAAGTGACACAGGCAGCTAAAATTCATTCCTAGAGAGGATCATAGTCTACCACCAGCCTGGTTAATTACTTTGGTTATTTCTTGCTTTCCTTTTTGGATTTTTTTTTTGGCCTACTCTTAAGAAAATCTCTTCATTTTGATATTCACACAGAGGCTCCTGGCATTGTTTACTCCATCTTTAAAATAGTTTTTAACTAAATGTTGCTGCAGGCTTTTTGAAACTTAGAAGAATCTGGGTTTATATATTACCAGACAAGATATAATCTATTTCTGTATACATGGCATGCCTTTATTCAGTCTCCTATACAGCAGAACTTATCTGGGTAGACAAGTGAGTTCCCTTGTAGATTCATAACAAGAATTTCCCAGGTAGCTTCATAACAAGAAACCTTGGTTAGTGTTACACACACTCATGTTGTATTCAGTGTAACAGGAGCTGAAAATCTTTGTCAGAAAACTTGCATTTAATTGTTCAGTGAACACAGTTGTGTTTCTGATGGGTGTACAGGCAGATTACAGATAGGACCTGAAATGAGCCTGGCAGCAAACAGAGGGGTCTGTAGGGGCTGAGAGGCTGTGCTGACCCTGCCAACGTCCCCAGGCACTGGAGCAGAGCCCAGCTGACCAGCTCAATTCAAGGACACATGAAGCTGGCAGTGACACTCCTTGTGCTGCAAGCAGACAATGGAGAGGGAGGTTTTCCTACCTCTCTTTTAATTGCAGCACTTGGAATAAGTTGAAACCAAATAAGGAGAATGAAAGATGGAAACAACCTGGTTTAAAATATCCTACACAGCGAGTATGCAGTAAAATATGCATACTGCAATATTTGCAGATAGGGCTGGGAGGAAGCAGAGGTGGAAAACTCTGGGTTTGGGTGAAAATAGAAGTTGAAAAGCTAATTCAGCATTCACCTCAGCACTGTCAGAGCCCTGGCAGAGAAATCAGCAGGACTTCTGAGATCTGCAGCAGCAATAGCAGGACACCCAAAGGACAGGGTTTGAGGAAGAGAAACCCGTTCCTTTGGGGCAGAGGTGGATGACGGAAAAAAAACCCCACTAGTATTTTGAAACTGTTGAGGAGATCCAGCTTTCTTCTACTCCATGTGCCAGCCACAATTGCTTTGTGCCTCTCCAGGGAGTTTTGAGGGGTTCTTGACGAGGGGTATAGATCCTTCCGCCCCTTGCTGAGCATGAACAGTCTGACACAAATCAGGCTGAGTGCTCCTTCCAAGGGCATTGTTGTAGGCACATTTCCCAGAAAACTAGGAGCTCTGTGAACCTTTAGTTTATTATTGTTATCTTAGGAGTAACTGTATCTCTTTCCAGTTTTACATCAGACAGCATCTGAAATTCATGTTCTTTAATAAACAGCAAAATGTGTGTTGTTATCATCTCAGGGTGAGCACATATACAGTTGGACCTTTGGCAGGCCTTATTTATGTTCTACCTGCACCTAAGAGTGATCTTTAGATTTTGTCCCATGCTGTCCTGTATTGATGGATTTAAGTATTTAGCCATGATTCAGCAAAGAGAGGGAAAAAGCTGCCACAAACACAAAGACTTCACTCCTCCTCACTCTTCCCAGCTGCACACACCCCATCGACTCATTTCCTTTCCCAGCAAAGGAATTAGGCGCCCGCAATGCTGTTATTTCCAAAACAAGGATGTTCAGCCATAAAACTTTTGCTTTTGTGGTAGGGAAAATGTGCCAGATGTCCTTGCTGCAGAAGGGACGAGCCTGGAGACGAGCACACAGTGTACACCAGTTAGTTTGGGGAGATGCAATATCTGCCAATGTATTTAATGCAACACATGCCAGCACACTGAGTGCAGAATGTGCCAAAGCTGCTGAGCTGTGAGACAGCAGGAGATGCTCACTCCAGGGGATGGAAGCTGCCCAGTGAAGTCTTTTCAGTTCCCTGTAGTACTTACACGAAGTAATCTCTCTTGAAGCAACTTCCTGCTTCACCAGACTTACGATCCTCCTTCCCTTTTTTTCCAAGGGCATTAAATTATCATTAGCTTCTTATTCCCTTGGATGACCCACCTAGTTTATGCTAATTCCCTTGTGAAGTGCAGCTTCTCCCTAGAGACTTTTCACAGAGCTTGCAATGTTTTCCCGTGTAACGATGATTTCCCCATGAAATAGGCTTGATTTGAAAGAGAAAGTGTTTCCTTGAGCTGCCAGCTCAGTCAAGTCTCCAGCAGCTGAGCTGGCTTTCTTCCACTTTAAGCTGGAATGACGCTAGTAATCGAGAGTCGTGCTGACAAGCTGCAGGGTCCGGCTGCGCCTGTGTGACCGTGTGGCCATCAGCTGATGCTCTAAGTGACAGCTCGCTCTATCTGGTGGCTCTAACACCCTCACCCACTGCAATGAAGCCAGCAGAGATGATGGTGGCCAGTGCTGCAGAGGGCTGTTAAGAGGCATGAAAAGCATTAACGACTAAGATCTGGAGATACCTACTCAAGTGAAAACACATCATGGTTAATCAATATTCAGAGTGTGAATGCACCAAGAGACTATTTTGCTGAGGACTAGAAAGAAAAAATTATTCTCCCCTTTACAGCTTTTTCCAAATGTGTAAGAAATCCCCTAAGACCAAAATGCCTTCCTCCTCCCTAATATGACACCATGGAACATAAATTCATGCATATTCAGACACAATCTTACAGGGGGAATAATCCATAGCAGCACTGAAGGAGACAGTTCAGAATGCCACTAAATCACACGTGCCATGTAATTTGTATTTTTCCTCTGGCAAATCAGTGCTATTGTCTCCTGCCCGCACTCACTGTCGGTACTTAAATGCTGAACAGCCACTCAGAGCACCGAGTTCACCGCAGAACCCAGAGGGAATGCAATGTCCATTAGCTCTGGTAAAAGGGAAAAATGTCTTTGCTATATTTCAGCTGGACTGCTAGTGCTCTGCTAGGATTTCTGAGGACAGAAATGCTGTTTATAAAGCATCAGTTGACAAGAAGGTGTTTCATTACTGAAGCACAGTTGAAAAATCTGGCTATTTAACAGAAGTGTAAATGCTGAGCTTTTTGAAAGCCTGGATTTTCCTTTTTTGTCACTGGTTTTTTTTTCTGTCACTTGTTATTCTGAAGTGTTATGTTTCTGGATGTGTCTCTAAATAGCTTTCTTGTTTTTTGCTGATCTTTTTCACATCTTCCTTAAATAGAAACGTGTTGAGGAGAGTGCAACTTTTTAATATATCTCATCAAAACTGAAATACTGCAGGAAAATAACAATGGAATTGACTTTTGATGTAATTCATTAGCTATGCAGAAGAGCTGTGTATCTAATACTACAAAGCATGTAAGTGATCTCCTTACAAGGTGAAAAGGAGAAGATTTTGCAGTTGAGTTTTATGCTTGTCCTTTGCATTTACTGGGTTTTCATTCCCTTTTTCCCTAACTGCTCTTTCTCCTGGAGAAGCTATAAACTTTGCTTCAGCTCTGCTTGAGAGCAGTATACCAGCCACTAGTTCTTCTTGTGAGTAAGGAACGACATCTTGTGGCTGTAAAGTGCCAAAATAAAAAGAATCCTATTACATTTTGAATCACCTGTCCATTCCTCTAGGGCAAAGTTTTCTTTAACTATCATTTATTTGAGGAGCCAAAGAAATATCAGTATAAATATGGGTTTGGGCTTTTTCATTTATGTTTTTATATGGTTAAGAACAATTAAACTTCCTGTCTCCCAGGGAGAGAAAACATCTTTGGAGGCTTTTCTCGCCTAGCAGCCAGACAGTTTTTTTACTCCAGCCAGATTGTCCTTGGGGAGAAGTTAGCTCAAGGATCATCTCACTGGGAGACTTCACTCCTAGTCCTTTGCTGGAATTTGAGGAACAATTTTTCTCCATAAAACCCTTTGCAAGAACCGGGCAAGCAGCAGTAGGATGATTTCCCAGTAGACTTTTCTGACACTATTAGCCCTGGTCCTCTAGCCCCTTGTCAGACCTTTGCAGGGCAGACCTTGGGCTAGGGAGCAGAAGAAATGTGTGAGAGTGCCATCGTAATCTGGAAACAGGATGAATTTTGGCTTCAGGGTATTGTTTCTGCTGCCATCATAAAATTTAACAAATAACTTTTGAGATTCTCTTTAAATCAGTGGTTTCTAAATTGTCCTACTAGCAAAACCTCAATGTCTCGAAACCTTTTCAGCTCAATGAAATAGGAGTATAGTGGGCTTGAAACATCCCTCACTCCAACCTGGCATTTCTTCCTATGTGGTTATTTATTTTTATTGTTTAAATTGCACCGACGCCTAAGAGCTCAGTGTGCTGGGCTTAGTACTAATACTCAAAGGTAGTTAGACATCCAGTCATACCATCTGTGTCTACATAGGGGACTAGAAGTATCAGGTAGGCAATATGAGTTAAAGCTGATGATGTGCACTGGGAAGATAAGACAAGAGTGAAAGAGGGAAAAAACAGACATTCCTGCTCATCCATTGAGTTTAGGTGATGTCAGATGAGAATGATTTGTACTTCAGCATGGGAAAAGGTGAATTTTGAGCCAGAGAGAGTATATCTAACTTCCTCAGGTATTGGCTGAAGTCTTGGGCTGAAAGCCCAAGGAAAAAAAAAGAGAGTGAGGAAGACAATGCAAATCATCTTCCTGCTCTTGAAAGTTCACTGGGCTAGTCCAGAGGTTGGCAATGAAAGTGTTACCTGACTCAAGCTCCGTTCTGTTTTGCCCATGCAGAGTGCATAACTTCTCCCAAAGTACAGCAGTCTCTAAGAGATGCCCAGGGGAAAAAAAATCACTAACTTTTCCATGGGTGACCATTATAATTATGTAAATGGCCATTTGTCCACAGTGACAATGTCAGACACTTTAACCCATGCAACAAATTATGTCAGGGTAACCCAGATTTTTGAGCTCTGTTCCTTTTTGGTTTTTAAGATCACCTTTTAATGAACCTTTATGAACTTAAGAGATGACTCATCCCAATCTCTTTCCTAAGCAAAGGGCAATGTTTGTTCTGGACTTCCTAGTTTGTATGAATATGCTTTGCATGAACATTTAGCTTGTGCAGGAGCCCTTCTGGACATCACATATCGTTCCAAGATACACAAATCTTTCAAAGCACAGTTGGAAAGGGCCCTGAGGAATGTCATTTAACCCCAATCTGAACATGAAGTTAGATCAAATGCCCTCCAGAAGCCTCTTCCAATCCTAATTTTTCTATCATTCTCTAAGCAAGCTGTGTGACAAGTCAAACCAAGTCTCAGACTAGAAAGCTGTCAATAAAGCCGTGATCAGGGCCTTCACTTTGAAGAGAAACTTAAGCCTAACTCACAGTTAATTTACATCATGATGCAAGTGCTATCACTCTGCTGGAGACATGGGATGCCTCTTTTTGTTATTTTATTACAAATATTTGGAAAATAAATTCCAAGTTTCAGCTTTTGAAGCCTGAAGGTTTCAGAATTTCAGAAGGAAAAGAATGTGCCTGTGGAATTGAGGCAAACTGCTTTTGAAACATGAGTTTTCAGACTCAATGATTTGTTTGTATTTTCTGGATGACCACTGATGTGCCTTCACAGCAGTGCATCAAGGTCAAGTCTTTGATTCTCTGCAATAAGCCTAAAAGATTATTTTTACACAGTCATTTGTTTCAGAGGGGAGTGAGGCGGGGCAGAAACAATGCCCAGAAATGTTTCATCAGACATACCTAAGGCAGTCAGTTAGTAAAAGCATCTGAGTCATGAGCCAGTGGAAGGAAAAGTTTCTGTCAAACTATAGAGTAATTTGAACCCATTTGTCTGCTACCTGGTCTCTTGTGCAACCTCAGTTTGAGAATACAATAGATTAGAATACAGGTTTAGACTTTTCTTTGGCTTTGAGTCATGCCACTAGGGTCTCCATCAGATTTATAAAGTCAGAAATCATGAATGCAAACGACTGCACTGGGACTCCATGTAATATTAGCCACAAGAGGTGGGTGATTCTTAGTTTATGTCCATTCCAAGAGGTGAGCAGCACCTTCTGACAAGATTATTAAAACAGACAATTATCTTAAGGGATAGTGGGAGGTAAATAATAACTCATCCTTAAAAATATTAGACTAAGTGCCACCTCTTTCTCTGGTTTAAGGTAACCAAGTATGCTATAATTATAGGAGATAATTAACCACTCCTTATTCTATGCAATATTATTAAAAATTCTGGAAGCATAGTAATAATCACCATTATATAAAGATGAAATCTGAATCCAAGGAAATAAATTTACTTACAGAAAGTCAGTTCAGAAAACTGAAATGCAAACAGGGTGTGAGCTTCCCTCATAGTCCCTGATATGGGACTATATACCATGGTGCTTGCAAAAGCATAACTGTTAAAAAGAAAGACATAAATGTCTGGCCTCGGAAGTTCCTGGAGTGCTGTGTTTGGTACTGGAGTCATAACTGCCAAAAAGGTAAGTTTAAAGAAAAAAACACAGAATAATAAGATATAGTCAGGGCTGGAGAAAACAGCAATGTTTTAACAATCAGCATATATTTAAAAGGAATAAGAAGAGAAAAAATAGTTACAAGAATAAAGAGTACAGCTAAACTCAGAAAATTTGAGGTGAAGTTAACAGACAAGTTGATTAACAAGGCTGTCAAAAATGATACTTTAAAAGAGTAAGTAAGGGAGCAAGCTTCAAAGGAAAAGACTGAAAGCAGCTCAATAAATTTGGGAAGAGATATCACTTAAAATCATACTTATTCTTAATCAAGAGGCCTTTGGAGTGAGACCTACTTATCTAATAATAGCATTCCAATAAAGCGTTCCAAAGGTTCGTAATGAACACAAATTTGCCATGTACTTTCTGGTGTTCTGTTTGGGTGCACCTTTTCAAGGAGGAAGACTACAGTAAAGTCATACTGGGAACTTCCATTTCAGTTCCACTCTCACAGCAACTCCTTTTTAGGCATCCTCCTCTGCAGAAACACAGTCCTGTGTTATACTATAGACCTTGAGTTTATCCATTGAAGGGATTTAGCAGCTGGTTTATCTCACACACCTGTGAAAGGCTGGATAGCCTGAAAGCTTGGCTTAATGAACTGGTTTCGCTGACCTGGGTAACCCTCTGCAAGTGGAAAAAAAAGGAAGTATAGGAAAAGATTAAGGAAACAACAGAATTTTGCCTGAAGTACAATATTTATTTATTGACTCATATGTGGTGCAGCTGTATCTTCAATGTTTGATGAGAAAAAGCTAAAATAAATATTTCATGAGGTATGACTGTCATGTCTCCCGCCGTTATTCTGGGCCAGCAACCTAGTTGGAAAGCTTTTTTTTCTCAGAGGTGAGCTTCCTGTGGTTTTTCTGACTCAAATCTATGTACACACATGGGAAGCATTAGATGATTTCTAAATCCTAAATATTTGATGCTTTGTGGCAGGTCCTGCAGGATAATTGAGCACAGAACAGGAAATCTCTGATAGATGCCTAAAAATACTTGTACAGTGGTGTGCCAAGTTTATTGGCAACAAAATCCAAATGCTAGACCAATCTTTGAAATTGTTTCTAAAAATATTTAGTATATATGTGATCATCCAATTGAGATTTCTGTAATGATTAATCCAATTAATTTTAGAAGAAATTGCCTGCAGGCCAACAAGTAAAATGCAAGAAGAATGCATTAATTAAGATCACATACTGAACTTCAAATAATTAGAAAGAAAATATTGTGTCCCAAAATACAAAATTTATCCACTGTCTCTTTGTCATCCCCTTTAAAGAGTATATGAAATTTACATAATGCTTTCATTATAGGGTCAATAATCCTGCCATATCTTCCCATTTAATAAAGAGTTGCAAGAGGCAGCCCATTTAGCAACTAAGAGAACCGAAAGCTTATTTTCCACATATTTTTTAAAATACACTTTGAGGTCATGGCCCCACTGAAATGTGCAGCTGGAGGACAGCACAACTGGGAGGAAAAAACTGCAGCTGGAAGCACTTTCTCCAGCATCATGCCTTGGCCTGATCAGGGCTGCTTTGGGCTCAGAGCGAAGTGGTCATTTAAAATCATATGTAGAAAGAAAGTGTCATTCTGACCACACTTTTCCTTCTGAGAAGCTCTAAAACAACAACCACCTGCTCTGACAGGGCAAATACTACAGCCTGCACAGTCCTCTGATGGTACTGTTGTGGAGAAATTACTTATTGATGCCACAGTCATACAAGATTCCCAATCCCAGCCTTGTCCCATCAATGTGCTACTCCTTGCAGGTTTCAGCCAGCTCTTGATGAGGGCTGGAATCACTCTTTTCAACCTGAAGACTTCAGAAGGTCAACTGCCACAGCCAGAGTGAGGAAGACAGTGGCTATCACAAACACTTGCAGAGCAATACCAATACTGAGCCTACTACAATTGTTTAAGCCTCTGTTTCACCTCTGGCAGAGCAACTCACAGTATTAGGCAAACATCTACCATCTACCCAAGATAAATGCAAATGGGCAGCCTTACAGCTAAACCTACACAGGAACAGGGTATGTGTTTTCCACTTTTAAGCATTTCAGAAATATTCTG